>PVIH01011258.1:0-70226 GCA_004025045.1 Sigmodon hispidus | reverse complement strand
GTGGCTGAACAAGCTTACACTCCCACCAACAATGGAGGAGTGTTCCCCTTGCTCCGCATCCTCTCCAGCATAAGCTGTCATCTGTATCTTTTATCTTAGCCAATCTAACAGGTGTTAGGTGGTATCTCAAAGTTGTTTTGATTTGCATTTCTCTGATGGCTAAAGATGAAGAGCACTTTTTCAGGTGCCTTTCAGCCATGGAATTTTAAAAAATGTGGTGGTGTACACTTTTAATTCCAGCACTTTGGAGGCAGAGTAAATGGATCTTTGTAAATTTGAAGCCAGTCTGATCTGCAAAGCAAGTTCTAGGACATCCAGAGAAGGTTATACAGAGAAATCTTATCTCAAAAACAAGATAAGAACAAGAAAAAAAATGTAATTATTTATAGTAAACCTGTGAGAATTACTTGAGTTGATGTGTTCCTTGTATGCATATATCAGCTACAAAGTACTAATTTTATTTGTGGCATTATCTGTTGTATCCAGAATACGTTGTTAATCTTAGAAACTACTGTTAGAATCATTGCAATTTATATTGCATTTTCTGGATCTGGAGTTGCAGATGGTTATGAGCTGCTTGACATAGGTACTTGGAATTTAGTCTTGGTCCTCTAAAAAAAGCAGCAAGTCCTCATAACCATTGTCCTGTTTCTCTGACCCAAATGACCATTATATTAAAATTAAGGCTAAGGATAAAGCAATTACTTCTTATTTCTGCTAAGCCTTATTATTTCTTGTCTGGTGTGGACAGACCACTCTGTCTTTGGTAATATTTAGGCTATAGGCTCCACCACTGCCTTTTGTTGGACAGGAGAAATGCTAAGATCATCTGATGGGACCTTTCAGAGATAACTGGGAAGAGATTTGAATTCCAGGTAAAGAGAAAGAGAGTATCACCAGTGGTTATAAGCTCTTGCATTCATGAGAGGCCATTTCAGTTTATCACATTGCATTGTTGAAGAATCCTATTTGAGGACACCTTTATTGCAGTGTTTATAGAAAAAGTGCAATTCCCAGTCAGTCTCTATTGAACCATCTAATGATAAAATCACATGGCTTTTGTGGTTTAGAGATTTTTTTCCACTCCTAGAGCTTGCACAGCACTTAATTGGCACTTAACCTAATATAGAATGTATCAAAAATTAAGTAGGCATTAATTAGGAACACAAAATGTGAAGTAGCCTTAAAAAGTTAATTATCAAATTGGTAGAGCTATCTGTCAGCAGCCTCCCAAAAGCACCCCATTAATGCAGTTTCATTTTTTAAAATGTAATATGCTTCTTAGGATGTGATTACACATACAATGTATGGTTGTAATTTTGAGTTAATTGCATAGTAGCTAGATTAACTTTTACATCATTGCACTTTAATCACTGTTTTTCATGATTAACGTTCATTTACATTCGGAGCTTCAGAGCTCTTCCTTGCATTGTCTGCCTTTCTGCCCTCATGCTATGTGCTGACTTAACTGACCTCTGGTTAAAGCTCTCCCAGGAAGAACTTCTGCATCTTCTCACTTTAGGAGTCATGGAAATGTGTTGTGGGGCCACTGTGGTGATAGACTCTCCAACACCATGTGATATTGAAGACTGCCATTGCCTTTATCAAAGAAGATAGGGGAGATGTTAACTGGGGGAAATTAGAGCCTATCATGCAAGTGGTAAGACTATCACTTAGACTTTGGATTTAGTGAAAATTTTACTTTGAGAAGAAAAGAGAGATTTTCTTTTTCTTCCTCACATATGTCTTCAGTAACATAGAACACACTACGACCTCTAGGGTAAACAGTCAGTTTTTAAAACACATGTAACTGCTAATAAATTTGGCTATCTACTGAGAAAAAGATTTCTCATATATTATTGTAGGTTTTTGCTGAGCTGAATCCACCAATAAGAATAAGGGAGCTTTCATTTTTTAAAGAATTGCCTTTATTAATTGAATAACATATAATAATCTCTTCTGATTTTATTTTCTTTGAGGTAGAGTCTCATGTATTTCTGATGGCATTGAGCTGGCTACTATCCTAGGGTGATCTTAAACTTCTGTCCTTGAGCATCCCTCTCCTTAGGGCTAGGATTAGAGGTGTGTACCACCACACTTGATCTGATGTACTGTTGGGGACCAAACTCACCGCTTACCATATGATGGACATGCACTTTACCAACTGAGTCACACCAAGGAGTTATAGAAACATTACAAAATATATCTTATGATGCAATATATATTTAAATTCAAAAATATTCTACTTTGCTATGCTCTCAAACCTTCTCTTCACCTTTTTTGTTTGTTCTCTGAGACTATATTTTTGTCATGTTACCCAGGCTTTCTGAAAACTGGAACTATAGACTTGAGCCATGCTTTCAGGTCACCAGTACTCTTACTACATCTCTACTTTTACCTAGGTGTAGAATGTGCTGTGGATATTTTCCCATTAACTTTATTTCAAGGCAATATTACAGCTGAATTATGCAACTGTTTGGTTATGCATAATTGTATATACCTACTCCTTTACCATTTCCTTTGGCCTTCCTTCCTTAGCTCTCACGCTATCCATTTAAATTCATTTCATTTTTTTTTTTTAATTTTGTGTTAAGATTTAGCATTAAACTCTCACAGGTTTTATTTGCCTGAAATCTGTCTCCCTCACCTCCCTGAAAGACAATATGAATCAGAAGAGCAAAAAGTCTAGTTCAAGACCGCATCTTCAAGAAATGTCAGGAATTTACATAGATGAAGTCTCAGTGTGTCTGCTTGAAGACTGGAAGAAAAAGAACATCAACAGTTATACTATCAGAGAAAGAGAACACCTCTCAGAGGCCCAGTTCATGCAACTATGGGTAACCAAATGCTAAGAATGGGATACATAGTCTTTATTTTTTATGCAATTTATCTTAAAGGTATTATTTAACTACTTATTCCTCATCTAAAAAAATCTAATTTTCTGTGACTATGGGTATTTCCTGGTGCTGATAAAAATTAAAACATTATTGCAGTCACTTCTTTCTTAAAATACTTTGCTTTAATGTTGTTTCTAAGACTTATATTTTTATGGTCTAGTCTAATGTAGCCAACAGTATTTTGGTGGATGTTTCCAGGTCATGCCTACAGTAAGACAGACCAGAATTCTGTGTATTTGAGGTAGCTGGTTAAACACTATTTCTGGGTATGTGTATGAGTTAGTGGACTGAGTGAAGAAGGCCAAAGGTCAGCAGTGTGAGTGAGCACTTTATTCTCTCACTCAGGTCTCAGAGACAAGAGCAACAACAAAAATAGAGAAAAGGAAGTCCTTTTTTTTTCTTTTTCTTTTGTCCTGAGAGAAGATATCCACCTTCTGTCCTGAACATGGGTGTTCCTGCTTCTCAAGCTTTGGACATAAATGTAAATATGCTGGGATTCTGTTCAGTTTCTCTAGTAAAATAATTAACTCTCCTTTAGGGTTTAATTTCCTAGAACTGGAGTTACAGAACACTATTATTCACTACTTGGGTAGTAGAAATTGTACCTAGGTCCTCTGCAAGAACATCATGTACTCTTAACCAGTGTGCCGTCTCACCAAGCCTTTTCTTCCCATTTAAAAATATCTTATTTTCTGATATTTTGGGATGATAATAGGCCAGGATAAATTTAGTTTCAACATTTATAATCCTCTCTTTCATGCTTTGAAATTAATAACTTCAGAGAACAGTCTCTCTTGCTTTATAACATATTAATCAGGTAGGCAATCAGATTCTTTTTATTTCTAAAAATGCTTCCTTGAAATGCATCAACAGCAGGTGGTTCAAGTATCTCTGTAGGCTCCTTTTATGTAGCCCTTAGATAACCAAAGATGCTGTCAGACACTGCCTGGCTGGCAAAGCCTGTAGCAGCTCCCATCCTGGTAGGCAACCCCTAATCTTCAGTCATCATTGTCCCTGACCTTTGTATATTTGATTAAATTTTTAGACCAGCATTCATAATTGGCTGCTCCTTTCATCAATAAATAATCAAGAAAATGATCTCTCAAGCTTCCTTATAAGCCAATCTGATGGTAGCAATTTCCTCAGTTGACATTCTCCTTTCTGAGATACAATAGCCTATGTCAGTTTGACAAGAACTAAGCAGCACACCAATCAAATGTCAGTCTTCACTGAGGGCAATAGTATTTAAAACTGATCAACTGCCAGAGGCCCATGATGTAAAATAATTTCAGAGAAGCATGTTAACTCCTACCAAAATTTAAATATCTTGCCTTAATTCAGAATTGTAATCTCCTAAATTAGTCTCAAAAATATATGTGCATAGGTGTTCATTGTATAATATTCAAATTCAGAAGATAACTGAGTATACTTATAGAAAAGGATAGTTGTGAAATATCAAGTGTCAAATATCACAAAAGTGGTATTTGAAGAAATGACAGCAGACTACATACAATCTGAGGCAAATTCTAAACTGACTCTTAAACAAACCAGTATATCAGGTCAATACATTAGTTTTCTTTAGGAGTAAAGTAACATGTGTCCATGTTTAAATGTTTAATAAGGTAAAGTCTCACTTTAATTTCTATCAAAAGAAAAATCTTCTAAAACAACTGGTTGTGGTTATGGGGAAAGCATCTTCTCAAGTTGATTCTATGTGGCTTGCTGTGACTTAAAGTTTTCAGAGTGATGATCTATTCATGTGTTAGTTGTGTAACACAAGATCAATATGGAGAAGGATTAAGCCTTTTAAGGAAATGGGCCGTAAGGAGAAGTGAGCTTGTAAGATAGAGAGAGTTGCCTCTCTAAAGAGAAAATAAGAAATGATGAGAATCAATGATGTCAAGTTGAAAATATTTAGAAAAATAAAGAGAATGAAGCAATTCATAGAGATTGCAAATGGGCCATGGTTGGGAGATCCATGCTGCACTTCCTGGCTTACATTCTCTTGGTACTGTAGTACAAAGAAATAAACACTGATAGCTGTACTAGCCACACACTGCCTCACTGCATAAAGAAACAGATAAAAAGCCAACATTAATAGCTTTGAAATTTGCATGTGGAAGAAGCTGTCTTTAATAGGAGGAACAGTCATTTCATATTTAAAAATCCTACATATTCAGAATTACACCAGTAATCCTTCATTCCCTCTTATTGTCAGATCTAATATATTCTTTAGAAAAATTTTACATTCTCACTATGAATTTTTCAAACTAAGTTGACCATTCAAATTATCCAGAGAATTGAAAAATGAAAAGTGTAATTTATTTTAGACTTGGAATCTTTAACCATTTTAAAAATGAAGAAAACAAGGCATGTGTAAAAATAGATATTATAATAAAGGTTTCAAAGAATAAAGTTGTTCAAGACAGTTTTTATTAGGTTGTTCTCTTTCCCTAGGTGTCACATTTGTGCATCTAAAGCAAACTGCATTGTGATTAAATGGTGTTCTGAGAAATGCGAAGCTTATTTAAGGTAAAATGGTAGGCACTAAGCTCATGGAAGGCAATTGTACTGCTTGAGGAAGTGTATATGGAAAAGTGACTTCTTTTAGAACAGTCTGAGCTGAAGAGTTAATACACTGAGTACTTCGTTACCTGTAAACTTTATCAATGGCCAATGTTGAGGGAATGCTGTCTTCTGTAAATAATCTACTCAGTAACTCTAACTATGAGGAGTAAAGGTCATAGCAATGAAAATGAAGTGTACTGTTGCAATAGGGCTGATGTGCCCTCTCCTTTCTAAAGAAACCTGATGCTTACATAAGAAATGTTTCACTTGTATTTTCTTATATTAAAGCAACACAAAACTTAGGATTGCCTTGGAAACTGTATAAATTCAGTATCAGACTTTTTAACATTTCTGTATGTTTCCTATAGCCATAGCCTTAGTGAAGAGAAATGATAATAAAGTTGCATCAAACTTTGATTTAATTTGAACTCTGGAAATTTGTTATACTTTCTTAAAAAAAAAAAAAGAGAACTAATGCATATGTTCCACATATTCCCAAATTTAAGTGAATGACTTCCACCTACCTACCTATCTACCTACCTACCTACCTACCTATCTATCTATCTATCTATCCTCTATCTATCTGTTATCTCCTCTTCTTTTCTCTCTTCCTTTTTATTTTTTCTTTTTTGCTGTCTCTCTCCCTCCTCATCTTTTTTATCTCTCTCTCTTCGCACCTGTCTTCTTCTTCCTGTCTCCTTCTTTCTCCCCCTCCCCTCCCTTCCTCTTCTCTCTCTCTCCTTTCTTTCCCCTCCCTTCTCTCTTTTCTGTTCCACATTCCCCTCTCCTCCCCCGCACTACTCATTTTCACACATCATCTTTTAGTTTCATATACAGAAAAAAGTGTAAATAGGAACTTTTAATTTATTATTAAATTTTAGTTATCAGTTTTGAATAGGACAAAAATTAAACCTTACAAAGTTTTGAGTTTAAATATTTGACAAGTTAAAACAGAGCATTTCCTTTGTGAGTCTGTGTCCATTTGTGTTCAGAATTGGGGAAGAAGTACTTATAATGCTCCATGAGTGATTTCCTATATCTGCTATGCAAATTAGTTTGGAATATTCCAAAGATGGTTTTCATGAATAAAATGTGGTCCAGTTGGGTTCTAGTCCCCATATTCCATGTAGTTGACATATTAAAATTCTAGCCCCAACAATATTTGGAAGTAAACATTAGGAATGTAATTACGTCATGAGGGTGTGATCTTCAAGGTATCTTTAATGCCATTATAATAAGAAAAGGAGCACTGCCAAGTGAAGAATGAATAATCTTTCTTCATAAGGACCCATAATCCTAGCACCTAGGAAGCTGGTGCAGGCAGACCGCTGAGAGTTACAGGTCAGCCATAGCTACATAATTAGACTGTCTCAAAAAAAAAAAAAAAAAAAAAAAAATCAAGCTCCTTTGAAAGAATGCAATGTCTCTGGATGAAAAAAGATAGTCTTAGAGTCAAGTCAGCATGCTTGAATTTCTCACCCTGGAGCTGTGGGGGAATAAATATTTGCAGTCTGAACCACTTATTCTCTGGTAATGATTTTTCTCATATATTTATTTATTTTTAAATGTACTCACCACTCTTCCCCCTTCCTCCTCTGTTCCTGGTCCTGCAAAGCTCCTCCCAGTTCTATACCTACATCCATACATTGTCCTCAGACAGGGCTTATAAGGACTCTTGGTGTGAGTTAATGTCCTCTTACATATCCAGTTGAGGTAGAACCAAGCCCCTCTCCCAGTATCAAGGCTGAGCATGATGTTCTTCTGTAAGAAATGGGCTCTAAGAAGCCAGTTAATATACCAAGAATGTATAAAGAAACTAGAGGTCAAAGCACCAAGTAATCCAATTAAAAATTGGGGTACAGAACTAGAGAATTCTCAACAGAAGAGTCTCAAATGGCCAAAAGATACTTAAATAATTGCTCAACATTGTTAACTGTCAGGGAAATCCAAATGAAAATAGCTATAAGATATCATCTTATACCTGTCATAATGGCTAAGATTAAAACATTGATGACAGCCTATACTAGAGGGGATGTGGAGTAAGGGCAATACTCCTCCATTGCTGGTGGAAATGTGAAGTTGTACAGCCAATTTGTTTCAGTTATGGTGGATTCTTATAAAACTAGGAATCAATTTATTTAATGATCCAACAATACTACTCTTGGTCATATACATAAAAGATGCAAATACTTTTCACAAGATAAAAAATTTACATTCATTTGTTTATTTTGTGTGGGTATAGGGTGTGGGAAGGGTACATACATCTGCTGTGTGGAATTCAAAGCACAATAAGTGAAAGTCAGTTCAATCTTGGTATGATATGGATTCCAGGGAATACATTCAGATTGTGGGAGTTAACTGAAAGCACCTTTACATTTGGAGCCATCTTCCTGGCCCTATGTATAGTAATTTCTATCACTGAACATATTGACTAACACTGGTACTATAGCACAACTGCACCGCTTTCCTTCACTCACATTAACTGCCATAAATACAATTTAGTGGAAATTGTGACTGAGTTTTAGCAGTTTTCAGTAATCAACATGTTCTCAGTAGATACTACATGAAGCTTTTAATACTAAATTTCAAAGCAGATATTATTGATACAACAATATATGTAATGTTAAAGATAACACATTGCAGTTGTGACAATTCTCACTTGGAATCCCAGGACACAGAAAGACAGGTAAGAAGATCAAGAATTCTAGGCCATCAAAAGAGTATCAAAGAGAAAGGAAGAGAGAGGGCAAGAAAGAGAGCAGCGGTTATGGAGGAAGTGATGAATTACATTTTGACCCAAAAGTTACCAAGTACCTTGTTCCTGTGATGAACAAGGTATAGGATTATTGAGTGATCATTGTTCTCCACTTTACCCAGGAGTCAAAAGGATTGCTTAAATAGTAAGAAAATGCTTTTATAGCTTGTGATTCCATGCTATTTTTTCCATATTTCTAAAAAATTCTTGTGGTCCTAGAGCATAATAAACCAGAAAATACACAGGAAGCTATTCCAGTCATTTTTTAGTACTTGTTTAAAAGTTTATTTATATGTGACCAAGAATAGTACAGAAAAGTAAAAGTTGTGTTTAGAACTCTGTTACTCCATGGTCACAACACCTGAAGTTGGGCCTCCACATGGACAATTGTACGTAAGATTGAACTGTTTGGGAAAATCCACTGGAACTAAGTGATAATGGGACTCTTCCCTTTTTTATAGGCATGAGGTGAGATTATTTCACTTCTGGCCCAGAATATCTATCACCCTTCTTTGTGCTATGTCTAATTCTTACCCATTATTTCTTGCTGTGTCATGTCATGTGGTTGCAGTTAGCAGATGTGGGTATCAAAAGAACTGTCTCTGCACAAGATGCTTTATCCTATTTTTTTTTTCAATTTGCTACTTCAGATAAGTTCGTAAACAATTCCCCAACATTACTATATATTGTACCTACCTTCTCAAACTGCTGAGGAACTAAAAAGATTAAATATGTTTGTGTATATATCCTAATTTTATGTGCTTCTGTTTCGTGTCATTGTTTTTTCATTTTCCTAAGGTAGCCTTGCCTTTTTTCCAAGGGTACATAACAGATACAAGTCAGTAATGAATACCAAAATAAGAGTTGCTGAAGTGTTTTGATAATCACTGCACTGCATTCTCATGAACAACTGATCTAATCACTAAGTAAATGATAAAAAAAAAATGTAATGACTTTGAAAATAATTTGCATACTGCCTGGCTTTTGGTGTATGATTCTGATTGATTATAATACACAGATCTGTAGAGTCACTCTCAGTCAGCCATGACCAAAATTGTCACTGAGAGGAATAATACTATGCCATCTGTCCTGCACGTTTCATACATTTCATCATGAATACCACAGCAAATGAAATACTTAGAAAATATATTTAGGCAAAAGAAAAAATTAGTAATTATTTTTAAAGTTTTTGATGCAAGGGACTATGTCTGTGATGAAGGCATACATGCACCTATGGAGGCCAGAGGTCACTGTTGGAGGGAGCTTTCTTTGCTGTTTTCTACGTTTGTTTTGAAACAAGGTCTCTCATTGACCTGGAGCTCATGTAAGGTGAGAATATACAACCAAGAAGCTCTGAATCTCCACCTGCCTCTTTAGCCCCACATTGGAGTTATAGGTACATGTTCCTACACCTGCTAAGGATGCAAACGGAGGCTCTCAAGCTTACACAGATAGAACTTTTCCACAGAAGTATACTCCTAGCCATAAAAATTTTATTTTTAAAAATTTTATAGTGAAGCAATATTAAAATTTTAAGAGCCTGAATAATCATCAACTTTTCACTGCATTATCTGATGATGTTATGAATTCTTATCTACCTAGAACCATCTTTGGATATGTTTTTTCCACCATATCCCAAGTATTAGTTCAGAATCATTTTGAGGAAGAAGATAAACATTACCATTGCACATATATTTAATATTCCTCAATTTTTGTTTTTCTGTATATTTTCTATGGAATTTATTTGAAACAGATAATTTAGAAAACTTTTTTGCTCATAGGTTCCAAAGTTTCACTTTATTTCAAGTTATTTTGATGAATTATTGAAGAAATTAACAACATAATTTGTATCAGTTGAAATATCCTAAGCTGATCACAATGACTAGACATTAAGAGGAACAGTGAGAGAGAAAGATAGTAAAACAGGGAGAGGGAAGAAGAGAGGAAGGGGAGCAGGAGAGAGGGAGGGAAAAAGGGGCAGGGATGGAGGGAGGGAGGAAGAGAGAAACAGAGAGAGAGAAGAAGGGGAAAGAAAAGGATCAAGAATGCAGAAAGTATGCAAATAAGTAGGGTACATCATCTTATATTTACAAAACACCAAATTCTGGAAAATTTCTGAGTATAACTCTTATATTAAACTTGACTGCAGAAAAACAAAATTCAATGAAAAGGTAAAATGATTTGAGATAATTCTCTTCATTAGTTATTAAAGTATTACTTTCTTTAATTGGAAAAAAAGTATTTAAATTTTGAAAAGTTAATAGACTGAATGAACATTGTAAGACTATTGGTAACCTATAGCAGTGAGGTTTTAACTATAAATTAAATAAGTTTATGACTAAACAAAGTGCTCTCTAATCTAGAATTTGAGAAACACAGTAGAGCACTAGAAGAAATACAAGTTACAATCAACAACAGTGGTTTTCATCCTGTGGACTCTATCTCCAAAAATATTTATAATCTGATTCACAACAGCAGGAAAAATGTGTTATGATGTGCATTGAAATAATTTAGTGATTGGGTATTGTGAAACACTCTTTGTGTACAATGTGAAGATGTGTCACTTTAATAAATGTGCTTTAATAAAAGGCTCAATGGCCAATATCTAGGCAAGATTTTTTAAGCAGAGAAGATGCTCGGAAGGAGGCAGAAAGGCCAGGAGATGCAGAGCAAACAGAATGGGTACTATCAAGAAAAGGTAATAAAGCTATCAGACCAAAAGTAAATTAATAGTGTTGTGCCCTGGTTTCAAGGCCCCCAAATAGATCAATAGATCACCAGAGATGCAAACTCACCAAATGCAAAAGCAAGGTTTATTGAAAATTACGAGTCCTGCAAAACGGACGTGGTCCCGCACACAGGTGTGACAGTAGTCGGAGGAGGTGCCGCCCCTTTGCAAGATGGGTTTTTAAAGTCAAAAATCACAAGGTTATACATCAATTGGGGCCTTTTAGTATGGGTACAATTCTTATTGGCTTGTCTTTTGGGGGGATTTTTAGATTTCCTCTGTTATCTTAGCTGTTTGCCAAGTCTTTTCTTTGACTACCTACTGGGCGGGGTCTTCCCAGGTAATCTCTGGTCCTGAGACATTCTATGGATAATTAATTAACTGTTATCAGTCTCTAAGCTACTTGACCTTTGTTCCTATGCAGACCTCAGGCTTGTCCTGAAACTGGGAACTTTTGCTCAAAAATGGAGGTACTTCTCTGTTTCTTCAGTAGAAATGGGTTAATTTAAGTTAAAAGAGCTAGCCAAAAATAAGCCTAAGCTAAAGTCAAGTTTTCCTAGTTAATATAGGTCTCAATGTAATTTTTTTTTGTAAGCAGGCAAAACTGTAGATATATTTAAGAAGGTTGAGAACCACTGAATTAGAAGAAAAATATATTTATGGACATATCAAATATACTATTTTTGTTGATTAACTTAAACTAAAGGCTAAAATGTAAAATGTCCCCAAATGTTCCTGTGATTGAACACTTGCTTCCACTTAGTGGTGCTGTTCAGAGAGGTTGTGGGAACTTCAGAAATTGGGGCAGAGAAGAAGGAAAGAGGTCTCTAAGGGCAGGCCTTGGAAGTAACAATGTAGACCTGCTTCCAAACCCATTTTTTCTATGCTTCCTGAGTGCAACACAATGTAAACAGTGTCCTCATGCCCTAAGAACTATGGGAACCCCTGCTATGAAAGGTATAGCTCCACAAGGTAAGAGACAAAATAAATTCTTCCTCCAAATGTGCTTAGTCACACACTAAAAACAAACAAATTTTTAGAAATTAAGAAAATTACTCATGTATTGGATTACTTAACACTGACTAGTTGGCTTATCATTATTTCTGGGTAGGTTTTAAGGGCATTTCTAGATGAGACTAGCATTTGAATTTCTATGATTCAGAGTGAAGGCTGAATGATCCTAAAGTAGATGGTCCTAATCAAGTCCACTCAAGGCCTAAGCTGAACAGAGATGTGGAAATAGAATCCCATTTCTGCCTTTCTGCCTGATCCGGTTCCCCTGTTTTCTCCACTTGCCCTGGGCTCATACCATGACACATTTCTCAGGATTTCAGGTCTTCAGATTAAGAATGAAACAAGTTTCCCAGATTTCCAAATTTCAAGTGCATTAGAATTTTTGGATTATGTAATCTGGGGAGCTAAATGTTCTTCCATCCTCCTCTTTTCCTTCTAGAAAACTCTGCTCTTAACTGGTTCTCTTTATGTTTGAACTGATTTTTCAATATAGTTATACTCAAGGATGCTTTATTATGGCTTTATTTCCAACAGTTAGAGAACAGCAGTTGCATCCCATTGTATGAACTGGTAATAGAGAACCCAAAATATTGGACATGAATATTCTCAATAACTTAGAGGAAACAAAGAAATCAGTGGCTTTGTGTGCTTCAGAATATTTTTGGAAAACTGATTATAACAAGGTCAGCTGGATGCTCATAATATCACTGAAAAACTAGGAAAAAGAAAAAGATGAGCCCAAGGACTTGAATTCCCTCAAAACTTATTTGTTTTCCAACACTATTCACTGGGTTAAACTTTCATTGGAAAATGTGTTAAAATCAACACAATTTGCATATCATGAACTCTAATATTCAAGTGAAGGTTAATGAAAAATTACAGTTTACAAGGTAGATAATTCATTATCTAGAAGCCCTCTCATTTTGCAAAGTAAAATCTCCTATGAGTTAAAACCAAATCCATGGTAGTACAACTTTGTACTACATTGGGACACAAGAAAATGATGATTATTTCAAGCTTGATTTATAAATTAAAATGGTTCATCAGTGTTTTACTTTTACAAAACAGTTATTCTCCCACAATTAAAGAAAAATAACTTGCTGGATTGTACGAGAGCTCAAAGTTATATACAGCATCACTTCTATAGAAAAAAAATCACCTTTAAGTGTGGTGGTACCTTAAATCCCAGCACTTAGGAGGCAGAAGCAAGCTGATCTCTGAGTTCAAAATAGCCTAGTTTACATAGGGAGTATCAAAACAGCAGTTAGCCTTGTCTCAAAAATATAAATTTAAAAAGACATTTACTTCATCAATTGGCTAAGATACAATTATGGCACAGAAGAGATAAAAGAAGATCCATAATATTAGTCACTGCTAGCACTGGCTGTATTACAAGTGATAATAGAGGATTCTGCTTTGAACAAGGGTAGTATTTGCAGAGGTAGGTATTAAATATAATGGGTAATTCCAGTGGCCAGTCATGAGTGAATTGTAAAAAATATACCATGAAAGAACTGCTGAGAATGCGTAGTAAAATATGTAAGTCTCATCCTAATGCCTTCAAATCAGTATTATTAACAATGGAAGATCCTCACAGTTTTAAAATGTAAAAATACTTAAAAATGTTAGAGAGTGATATAGAAGACAAATGAAGATAATTGTTCATTTTAGTGCTGTTAGTGGAATTTGTTGACAGATTAGCAATCTCCATTTTTAACATAAATCTGTAAATCTACCAGGCTTCTTACCAGATGAGTTTTCATTAAGACTTATAAACAGAAGTGTTTCTCTGAAATAAATGAGTCTGCTATTTTTCTACTCACTCCTCTGGTACAGGAGAGTCTATGGATAAATCATGCAGGCTTAGAAATGAGAACAGCTGTCCATAGCTATACCCTAACTGGGTCAGTTAGAGTTAGGCAAAAGACCTATGCTTAGCCTTCTGGCCACTAGTGGGCATACATAGCCCTTGGTTTAGAGGAAATTTTCCTATCCCTCAGGGGAGCCATGGGTCAACAATTTCAAGGCCAGACTCTTCCAGTGCTTAACCCAAACAGCTGATTTAACAATATAAACTGTAGATTTACTGCCTTGTCGCTAGCCCTGAGCCACAACCTTCACCTTGAAGGTGGTTCCACCTAGGAATTACGTATAAAATAGTAAGCTGCTAGAAGATGACCAACTTTACTACCCAAGCAGTAGTTTCATTGGTGTGATTTTTAAAGCTTTTATTTTTCTCTGTTTTACTACCTGCCCCTCACTTTCCTTATTTCCCCTCTCCCTAGTTCCCTGTGTGTGTGTGTGTGTGTGTGTGTGTGTGTGTGTGTGTTTGTGTATTAACTCTCCTGTTTAAAATTCCCAGACTATGAGTCAGACCTGCTCAGTCAAGCTCCCAGGGAGTCACTTGGCATGTTGTGTTTTGATGACACTTCACCTTAGGGGAAGTTGGCAGAGCATTTCAGGCTTTGGTATATACATGTACTCATTCCATGAAGATGCATGTGTTTGTTGGTATATCCCTGTATGCTGTATCATGCCATGGTTTTCCAGATGCAGAGACAAACAGATATATACATATAACAATATTGTCTCTCTCTTCCCTTGTCACTTTTTTTCATTATTTTTTATTTCATTTAAGCTCATTACTTCCTTGCAAATAGAAAAAAATAGCAAGTCTGTAGTTGTACACTGTACTGATGGGTACCTTTCCTTTCTATTCAGAGCAGTCAGACTAGAAGTCTAAATACCAACATGACAAAGAGGATACATTGATCTGGAAGGATCTGTAAACACTTCTATTTACATTTTTTCTTTTCAAATGAACAATGCTCAACAGGGAAATAAAAATCAAACCCATAAGTTAACATGCAACTCTGTTGGAATGACTGTGATAAAAAGTAAAAAATGCTGAAGAGAATGTAGAGAAAAACAAACTCTTATACACCAGGATTTAAATGGGTAGACATACTGTATGTCAGTCCATACTGTATATTTTCACAAGTAACCCCAAACCCATTAAAATGAAAAAGAAAAGTGATACTTTAATATTAATTGCATTTTCAATTAATTTTTTCTGGTTTTAGCCCTGGTTTAAGGTTCCTAAAATTGTTACTCACAGTTGGATAACATAGTAAATACAGCACAAATTTTGTTTACAATTCTTATTCTGTGCTTCAGTTCATCTGAAAAGTCTTAGTTCACATTTTCCCTCACCTCACTATGGTGCTTCCTGTGTGAGTAATGTATCTTATTAATATGTTCAACAATGTTTGTTAATTCCAAGCAATGACGTTTACTTATGTGTTTCTTTATTTCTTGAGATGGGATCTTATATAGTGCAGGGTAGCCTAAAACTCTCTATGCAGTTGAGAATGATTATGAATTTCCATTCCTGTGCCTCATATTTTTAATTGCTGGGATTGCAGGATGCCTGGTTCATGTGGAGCTGGAGATGAAAACTAAAACTCTGTGCCTGCTAGGTGAGCATTCTACCAACTAAACTATGTCTCAACCTAACAGTAAAAGCTTCACATGATAATAAACTCTAGCTACTAAGTAGACAGAATTGAGTAATATGAAAATATACTAAAGAAAAGTCAGTATTCTAGTAAGATTCAGACAAGATGAGCAAATAAAGAATGTAAGTTTTTCTATTAAAGAGAAAAGCTCTCATTAAGTGACTGAGAATACTAGAAAACTTTAGGTGTCACTTGATGTCTAATGGCATTACATGGATCTAGTCATTTAATTATCATTTACTGAGATGCCATTATGTATCATTATTCTAGTGTCTTTTAAATAAAAGGAAAGAATATTACAGGTACTTGTGTATTTTCCAGCTTGGAAGACAAGGGTTGTATAAACAGACAGTACAGTTTAGGAATGAGGAAAGGATTGTGAAAACCCAGGTGCAGAATGACTTATTTATTGTAACATTCAGGAATTGATAAAGCTTCACAAAGGAAGTGACCCATGTAGATCTTCACAGTGAGCAGGAGGGGACATGCAGAGCAATCAGTGAACCAGGGAAAGCTATTTTAAGGTTGGAAAGGGAATGTTCAAAGAGAAATTCCTTTTAAAGTGTCATTTAATGTCAGCCAGTTCTAGCCTGTGCTCTAGAGACAAGAATGTGCCATTCATTTGCACTTTTATTCTGGTCCAATCTTAATGCTAATTACACACAGGAGAGAGTTTATAAGCAGGAAGAAGTAAACCACTAAGTTCTGTCACACTAACCCATCCATTATTCCTTGTCTGTCTCACTGACTCTTTGTTCCTCTGATTTAGCTTCCTGATTGCTAGACTTCTGAGGACAAGTATCATATTCCACTTAATACAGTTTATAAGACTCCATTGTTGATAATAGTACAGACTCACTTAGGTTGCTTTGTCTAAATCCCAGTATCCTAGAGAGAGATTCTTACTTGTTAACCTGATTTCATGCATTGGGTCTGGAATGAAGGCAGATGTGGAAATATGCATCTGGAAAATAAACCTCAACTCTTGGGAAAGACATTCTCAGACTACATAGGCTGTGGCTCAAGTTCTGTAACAAAAATTCCCTGCTGTATATAATAATTCTACTTTGGTTGCATAGAAATGAATTTCAAAGTCTACTGTGACACTGTCATGTTCTGCAAAATTCCAACCTAACTTGGCTGAAGTGGTTTTGTTTTGTTTTGTTGTATGTTTGTTCAGTCTGTGGGCTATATGCCAAGGAGCTGTATAGGTGGATCATATGGTAGACTTGTTAAATTATCTATTAAACTAGAAAGTTATAGAAAAAATAATATTTGATTAACTTGAATTATATTATGAGAATTATGGAGGAGTAGTTTTGCTTCAGTATTTTAATACACATGTTAGCATCTAGACTGAACAATGGTACCTCAGAGTCACATCTAACAGAGCTCTAATTTAATTTATGAAACTCCAAAAAATGCCCGAATGGTGTGTTGCTTGCTCACACTATGCACCACAGGGCTCCTCTCTCTGGCAGGGCTGAGATTATTTCACTAAGTTCTACACAAAATTTCCATGATCCACATGAAAGAGGGACAGTAACACAAAATTATGCTTGGGAAGACTTTATGGGCCACAACAGTAGGCAGTGTAAATCACTTTCATCCACAAACATGCAAGAAAATAGTTGTGATTCATACATAGAGCTACCCTCAAGTGTCATCACTTGGCAAACACAAAGAGAAAATAAGAATCCCTTGGCCCTGTATCACTAGGTGCACATAGTAACAATGAAATTATATAATTCTGATATAAAGTGATTTGGAAACCACTTGGTCACATTTAAATCCTCATAAAAACTTCTATGATACGCATTAATTTGATGTTACTTTTTTGCTTATATTAAATTAAACATTAAGGAGACTAAAATACTACATAGCACATACACATGCACACACACATTTGGAATACTCAATTGAGACTTGTTTTATTTTTTTAATTTTTTAAGTTGTTTAGAGATTAAAAAAAAAAAATCAACCAAGACAGCAGTATAAATGACTTGAAGAACTGGTTTATGGCTGATGGTTATAATCCCAACACTTAGAAATCAGAGGCCAGAAATCTGGTGTAAATTTGAGGCCAGTCTGGGCTACACAGCTAGTACTAGCCCAGGCAAGGCTACAGGGCTACAGAGAATGGAAGCACAAAAGACGAGAGAAATGATTTGAAGAAAGACCTCACACCATTTGGACCCAAGGGCACATTTTAAATAAAACTATTCTACTTATGCTTATTATTTGTGTAAACTGGATACTTCTGAAAATTGACACTAAACCAGCTCATTGTTAAATGAAATTATGCAATCTCCAGGCTTCTTATTCTCATCACTTGGCTGTGTTCTTGTGCCTCATAATGTTAGAAACAGTCTACATATTCTACAAATTGTCCAGGTTAATTAAATTTACATTTGTTAAAAATTTTAACTTGTGATTCTGCCTGTTTATTTTACAGAAAATTATGGTAAAGAATTTATTCTTATAGGTAAGAGAAAGCATACGAAACTATACTTCTTATGGTCAAGCCCAGGGGCCTGGAATTATAAATATACTTCTCACTACAGTCTCTGCAGGGAGTATTTGTGGTTTGAATCTCAGAAAACGTTGTTAGATGAGTTCTGGAAACACCATGGCACAGTATACTAGCACAGAGTTAATGTGATGAATTATGTCATTTCTCATTTTTAACAGATGTCAAAAGAAGAAAATTCAAGCTGTTTTCATTTAACAAAAGACCTGATGAACAAGTTATGATCATGAGTAAGTTTCCTAAGAAAGGCAATGTGCACTCAGATCACTTCTGGATTTTTAAGAGAAAAACGACATGAAAACATGAACATTCCTAGGAGAGATACTTGTATATTATGTTATTTCTTCTTGCTATAAATGACCACAATATTTAATTTCATGTTGATAAATGAATTCTAGGTAGAAAAATTCCTTTTGAGAAGTATAGATATATGATTAGTACTCAAAACTTTCATACATATATATGTATTTATATATATAATATTATATAATATACATTAAAATTAAGTCTTTACTATTGCCAGATGAAAATTCTACTCCCAGCTGTGTCTAGAGAGAGAGAGAAAGAAATGTGGAGAGGCAAATATGGAAGAGACAGATAAAAAGATGTATTTTACTTTATTTTTTATTGGTTTTGTACATGTATGTGTGTGGTGTGAATGTAGTTTTACTAATGAGTATGGGAACCCATGTGTGTGAGTTATGCATGTATATGTGTGAAGGCCTAAGGTTAACTTGGGTGTCTTCTTTCATCTGTGGCTCTCCATTTATTTATTGAAGCAAGGTTGTGGATGAACATAGAGATTCCTGATTCTTTTCAGTCTACCTAGCTCAAGGAAACTCAAGGATCCCTTGCTTATGTCTCCTCAGTCCTAGGATGCTACCAAGTCGGCCTGGTTTTGTAAAGGTTCTTTGAATTTTTAACTCCTGTCCTCAATTTGCAGAGTAAGAATTTTACCCACTGTACCATCTACCCATGCCAGGTGGTACATTTTAGAGATGTGTGTATGAACAGGGTTTACAGAAAGTGATCATTTCTTCATTTAGTCAAAGATAATCAGTTTTGTCTTTGCTAAATGCAGAATGCTATTAACTTGTTCATTATTTTCTCTCAATGTAGGATGTATATCTTGGCCAGCTCTGAAACCAACAAAGTGGGACCACCCACCTGTAATGTTTAGCAACCCATTCCTGAGTCACATCAAATTGTTTTTGGAGATACTATGTGATTCTGGAAATTTGAAAATTCTAGGTTAAGTAAAAAGTACTGGTTCCTTTAAAGTTAAATGTGTAAAGATCTTCTCACATTTGAGGCATTATCACCTTGAAAATTTGGTCCTCATTAATGAAATATGAGGTCAGCATAGGCTGGGATGCTGCACTAGACAGCATGAGTGTTGATGTCGCATTTTCATCTAATCACACACATTCATTTGTATGTGCTCAAACACCAAGGAAGAACCTGGCTTGGCTTCTATGTTAGAGAGTGCTTGTTTAAATGAACAGTGAAACACAAGTTCTATAAAGAGCTGTGTTTCATTTTAACTGAAAATAATATGTTAGGATTTAACTCTGAATAATTCTTCCAGTGTTGTCTGTAAACCCTAGCTCAAGGCAAATGAGTTTTAACTTTGTAACTTCAACAGTCCCTAGCAGGGTAGACAAAGGTTTTCTATGGCACTGCAAGCTGCCATTCTCCAGTGTGTTTCTTAATTCTGGCTCTGTTGCTGGAAAACAGCTACAGTGAAAGCTTAAGTGAAGGAGCACAGAGTGTTCCAGCAAGCCATTGACACACACTAAAACAAGTGTCAGGTTGGATTCGTTCCATGGCTCACAGTTTGGTAAATCCTGGAATATATCAACCTTCTTATCATATGTTAAGTGTAATTCTCCTATAACTGGGATTATGAAAGTACACTCTCCAGTGATGCACAAATGCAACTTTCTTCAAAATATGAACAAGAAATAGATAGGCCATTGTTCTTAAAAGCAGGTCTCTCCTGGTGGATTAAGTAGAACCATGCTACTGCCATCTCATCCTGTGCCTTGCTCTGGGCAGCAAGGACCTGTAGGAATTGGAAAATGAGTTCATTTGTCAACTGATAGCTAAAGAATTTGAAGCAAGAACACAGAGTTTTGGTTTCACAAGATGCTCTATTTAATAGGACACTGCAGAGAGGCTTAATGTTCAGCACACTGAGGGACAGACTTGAAAATAATGACCTACTTTCCCTCAGCAAAGCCAACTCTGAAAAAGGATGATCTCTACAAATGAGGCCTCATAAAAGAATATAATTAAACACTGATGCTCCTTGGAGTGAAAGGACTTTGTGATAATGACTACAGTGGTACACACTGTACCAAAGAGAACAAGATGTCACAGTTCTGGATTTGCAGGTTGATTTAATCTGACAGGGCTTTTAGCAGCAGTGAATTTGGTTTGCCAGAGCATAACAACAGAGCCTATGTGTTCCACAGATGGAGCTCTATTCATGTTTTATAATCTTACAAGTGTCAACTAGCAAACTTCTTCTGGCTGGTTACTCTTAGGAGAGGTTGTCCCATGTAAATATTCATTTTATATAGTAAACTATAAACCACCCTCTTTGTTTAAACAAAGTCCTTAAAAATTTTTCTGTACAAATAGATTGTTTTTATTTTTGCTTTTGTTTTGGGAGATAATGTCTCACTGCAGAGTTCTAATCAGCCTGTTTTCCTAAGTATTGAACAGATAATTAGCCCCTAGTAATTTGGAGTTTCATTTTCCATTAGCACAGGAAAGAGAATAAGAGACTAAAGCACAAGAAGCTCTGTGAACAGAACCAGCCCACAGGCATTGCTGTGTGGCTCCTGAGATTAAGATGAGTAGGTCCTGTGAAATACAAAACGATCATGCAAATTACAGAATTCACAATTTCAGGGTCCATAAATAAACATACAAAAACCAGATTCACTTTTTTTCCTTTTACTTTTTTTCTTGGTTTTTACCAAACACCAAAATAGCTAACTAACAAAACAACAACAACAACAAAAAAACCCTAGGATTTTTATGTGTAGCACTGGATATCCTGAAACTCACTTTGTAGACCAGGCTGGCCTTGAATACACAGCGATCAGTCTGGCTCTGCCTCCCACATGCTGGGATTAAAGGAGTGAGCCAGCACACCTGGCCCAGAGCTCTTTCTAATGTGTGTTCTAGCTCTGCTTTGTGTCACACAAGTAGAGTAGAACATTTTAGGAGAATGTGCTCAGACCAGCTTGGTCTAGTCTACTTCTTTGTAGAAAAGGTTTGTTGTCAACCCTTTATCAAGTGACCCTTCAGATTCCTTTTCAATTTTATTTGAAGCGTGACTATTTTTCTTACTCTTCACATGCTCCCTGCTCACTCCTCACAAAATCATTAGAGTTCTGGAGGTATTATTTCAGGAAACTAATGAGACCTTGACCGCATTTGTGATGATGCACCTTCTGTATTCATCTCTAATCTATAAAATACAGAATTCAGACAGAGTCCAGAGTCCTTAGCTAGTATGTCAACAGTTATGCAATGGTTAGAGATTCATAAATGTTACTCACTGGAACTAGTCTCTTTGTTTCAAGGAGATAGAACCCGACAGTCAGGAGAAAAACTGAAGAACTTTCTAAAACTTAACAGTAGACAGTGATGATCAGACTTTAAACCTGAATTGTAGTCTTACATAATTTCTACATTAATACCTTTTTTTTACAGCGAATCAGAAATATAAAGTAATACTCTGTGGTCTTGCATTTAAGCCACAAACAGAGCTAGTATGAAAAAGACATGGTGAGTGATTCACGTCCTCTCTTCCCTGTCTCCCTGTCATAAAAACCAATAAAAACTGTAAGAAGGGTTCTTTTTCTTTACATAGAGTAGAAAACAGCAAGAATTCTTTCATCGGCACAATAATGAACTCAGGCATCATAGAAAAATTCAGAAGCAATACTCCAGATTGTAAAGATTTAGAATGTCAGCCAGTGTTACCATTTCATTTTTGGGTCTGCTTAGCAGTGTTTTGAAAATGTAATGATATCACTACAATAAATCCAAACACTTTTAAGGCTGATCTGTCATTTCCACACAGCTTTCTCCCTTTTATCTATCACCTGACTGTTTCCTTCTTTTCTTACCAATTGCTGCCAGTTGTCTTCTGCATCCCTTGCCAATGGAAGCTTGTTACTGCCATGGCCACTCTAGTTCCTGAGATAAACAAAGCTTATTTCTTCCCCTGGATCAATGACACTCAAATGCTGCCTTTTGTCACCATTTTTACCAGTTGTCTCTCTTGGTATGCCAACTTGTTTTTTCTTAGTATCATCCCATTTTAAAATCATATTGTTGATAGATTGACATAATTCTTGGATGTCCACTTTCCTCTAGGACAATGAAGGGTCTCTAGGCATGAAGACTTTGCCTGAGTTTCACCAATATCAAGAGTATTGTATTCCATAGCAGAAAATTTATACCCAATATACATACACTTCGGTATATAAATTCAGTAATATATGTACTCTATTAAACAAGTACAGTGAGTTTATTCTGGAAGGAAGGAAAATAAAGTCTATGTTCTGTAGGGATATAGTTTGCTTCTGCTTCTTCTTATTACTACAGACATCTTTACCTAAAGCATGTACTCTTCATGTGAAGGCCCTGCTTTGCAGTTATGTGGCTTCTTGTGATTTTTGATGCCATCAGGTTATTAGAATTTAAAGCTTCTAAACACTCTTTGCAGCTAGCTAAGTTACTATCTGAGCAGGAAGTTGAAATTCCCCAATTCCGCAGCTATCAAGGATACAACTCTTCCAAGGCAAATGCTGTACCTGTTGATGTACCCAAAATAGTAACAAGAGTTAGTAATTTTCAGTATGCTCTCTCTTTAGTGAACATCTGTGGCAATTGAGAACTTTAAGTTCTGTTTGTTCAGTGAGTGTATGTGTGTTAAAAGTTTTTTTTTTGAAGTTTGACACACTTCAAATAATGCATTGCTGTGAGTGGAGATATATCTCAAGTCACTCAGGGAGTGCTTGCAAAGTATTGACAAAACCCTGGATTAAAGCTCTTGAATTACATAAAAGCATCCAGTCATCACGGTGGCTGTGTATGCCTGTATTCACAGCATACACGAAGAGAAGGAGAGGCAGGGAGATTGCACCTTCAAACACAGCTTCAGCTACAAAATGAGCTCCACGTTAGCATGGATGATGTAAGAGTAGGCTGCAAGACATAACCCAAAAGCAAAATAACAATAATAGAAAGAAATAAAATAACAAACTTAAAAAGCAAACCAAAAATGATGCATTTCCAAGTAAGTTTAATCCTCAGAGGGTGGCTCTTACAATAGCTGTAACTGAGCAGGTTCACACACACAAACATGTTTATTTAAAGCACATGTGACTTTCAAATTCTGAAATATTTTAGAGGAATGGTAGGTTAAACGAAGATTATGTCTAAGATATTCATTAGGTTGAAGTTGAACTTTGCTTAAGACCTGGTGATTTAATGAACCAGCAAAAACCACATTTACCTCAACAGAAGAGAATGTACATGGCATAATTCACCATAAAATGTAAAAAGATTTTTCTGAAAACAAGCCAACTAGATGGTTCCATGGAAGATGAAAGACTTGTATCTGAATCACCAATTTGGATATGATTTCAAAGAAAAGTTTCCATTTGCATATTTGTATATACTTTTCTGTTTCTTTTTTTTTTTTAAACTTTATTTATTTATTTGCCTTGGTGTTTGCCTGGAACTGGAACTACAGACAGTTGTTAGCTGCCATGTGGGTGCTGGGAATCGAACCCAGGTCCTCTGGAAGAGCAGACGGTGCTCTTAACCGCTGAGCCATCTTTCCAGCCCCACTTTTCTGTTTCTATCAGTGTAAGGCAGAACTGTATATTTTCTTTCGGATTTCCCATTTTTCTATATTGCCTTCACATAGCTATAATTTCCCCCTTGGTGACACTCATTTTCACTTCAAGCCCAACATATATTTATTGCTTAATTCCCATTTAGTTAGTAGAATATTTGCTTGGAAAAGATACATAGGACATAGAATTTTTATTTGTTTGTTTATTAAGATAGTCTCACTTTGTACCTGCCTAGTTGTGATAAACATTATCATCTCAAGAATTTAGAGGAAGAAAGGATTTATTTCACTTTATAGCTTATAACTTATCATTCAGGAAAGTCAGGGCAACAAATCAAGGCAGGGAATGAAGCAGGCCAGGGAGTAGTGTTGCTCACTAGTTTGCTCTCCATGGTTGGCTCAGCCTGTTTTCTTATACAACCTAAGGCCCCCTTCCCAGGCCTGGCACATCCCACAGTGAGTTGTGCCCTCCTACAATCAAGAAAATGTCCCACAAAATCGCTTAAAGGCCATTTTATGAAGACATTTTATCAAGTAAGACTCTCTATTCCTGAATGTGTCTAGGTTTGTTTCAAGTGGCCAAAAACTAATCTACATAGCACCCTGGCTGTTTCTCTACCTGCTATGTAGACCGGGAAGCCATCAAAGTTATAACAATCCTCCTGCTTCCATTTCCAGAATGCTAAAATGACAGGAATATGCCACCATGCTGAGCAAGGTCGCAGAATTTTAAAAGATTAAGATACACTGTATATATTCATAAAATTTTCAAAGAATAAATAAAGATACCAATAAAAAGAAATGGATTTTTAACCTGTGGGCTTCTTTCACACATAGGTTGCAAAGGAGACTCTATGACAGAAATCATTTTGAGACCTGTAGAAAGGGTTGGACATGTTTTGCCCTATCGGGTTCATGCATGGGCCTTACTGTAACACTAAATTACTAAATTAAAGTTACTATAACTGGAGGTGGTAACTAGATAATGGCCTTCTCCTGACAGTGAAATGCATGGGCCAATGTATTTATGCACAGAATAGATGGCCTTTTTAAGTCATGAGAATCCAATTCAATTGTCATTACGTCCATTGTGCCAAATGACTTGTAAAATAAAACAAATGAGATCTCCAGTACCTAGCAAGCTAAGACAACTCCCTATTCATCATCCCCTGCAAAACTGCACTCTGGTGCTCTGTAAATGAGGGGGAGAGAAGGGGTTAGTTGTGACCTTCCACCCATCAGAATAAAGTGTTATTCTTGATCCCACTTCACTGCTTTCTGGCTAGCACAGCACTTTTTGTATTGTCTTATTTCCTTCTGTTCATAAATCAAAGTGTGACTCTACAGAGTGAAAGGACCTGCTGTACTGATGCTGATTTACAGAGCCAACTTCTTTGGTGGCCATGGACGTTATTTGTACCTGAATAAGAGGCAAATGTTAAACTAGATGAAATTCCATGAGCCCTCCATAGAAATGAAAAACAATGGATCTTGGACAGAGTTTTATATACACATCAGTAACCCATTCCTTTGTAACTTGGTAGGCTATATTTACTCAATATCCGAAAAGTAGAAATAAAAGAGAGAAAGGGCAGCATGAAGGGAAAGCATATACAAAATACTGCTGAATTCCAGTGACAGGTCTAGACTTGGCTTCTGTTGGTGTGATTTCAAATCTTTAAGCCATCCTTGTTTCATTGTTTGAATCTGAGAAAATATTTCGGCAAGGTCAAAAGTTTTGGAATCTTTTGGAAGAGGTTAAACTGCATGTATTATTTTTATTAAATAACAAAACAAAACAAAAAACAAAAAGCACTAACACAAGGCTAGAGATATATTGTAGTTTGCAGAGTATTTCCCTAGAACTCATGATATGCTGGGTTCCCTCCACAGCACCACATAAATGTGACACAGCAGTGATTGGCTGTAATCCAAGCACTTAAAAGTGCTGAGATCTCAAATTCAAAGTTATCCTTTGCAACATCACATGGTTTAGGCCAGCCTGAGATAATTGTAGGATCTTTACCTTCATTCTGAGCCTTGAAGGACACAGCCTTTGGATAGTTAGTTGCATATCCTGTGTTTCCCATTGTCCCATATTGTTTTGGCTTTCCTGCCTGTGGGCGATGGTTCAGGAAGCTGGGCTTTTTTCTAAAGTCAGTAATCTCCAGTCCTCTGGGGAACTCCCACTGTGCTTCCTACCAAAGGTAGCCTCCTGTCTTTAAACTGAAATGGGGATTCAATAAAGTGGCATTCTCCTTGAGTGAATGACCAGCATTTTTGTGTCCTATTTCAATCTGTAGGCTTGAGCCTGAGTCACTGACCCAAGTAGCACAGGATGCTACAATAATGAGGCACTATATTGAAAATAAAATAAAATCACTACTCAAATATATCAGGCAAATAAACATGAAATGCTTCTAAGGTCTCTGGCATCATTTCTGAAAGATAAAGACAACAGTTCTTGTTTGGGAGTGTGGTGACTAATGTTGGTTATCAATTTGCCACACTAGTGTCTTAGTTTTCTTTCCATAGCCATAAAGAGACTACATAACTCTGAGGGTGGAACCCAAGTCTGGGAATGCACCTGACAGCCAATAGTTTTCAAAGTAAGGTTCACACAGAAAGGTCTGCCACTGGATTTAGGGTTTGGGTTCACGCTGGAAAGTTCAGCTAATGGCTACTTTGGTACCCCATATCCCTTTCCACTTACATAGGAATTACTTTAAAAAAAAAAAAAAAAAACAGAACAACAACAAAAAAAACTCCTCACCTCAGAGCTAGGACCCATAACAAAGGGTTTGGGTGGACTGATGTTTCCAATGAAGGGTAAGTCAAAGTACAGGAATTTAGTAGTTAGACAAATCTGATTATGAATCAATATGCAAAGGCCTTTAATTTATCATGGACTAACTTATAAGAAGGTTTTATGACATTCCTCAATGAGAAAGCTCAACTATAATAGGCCTGGTTTTTATTTCAGAACATCATTCAAAAATTTACATGAGTAAAGGGATTCTGGCCAGCTCCAGGAAGGCAAACACAGCTCTGGCAAGCTTTGTCCTTCTTCTCATTCCTTCTGCCTTCCTATAAACTATTAGATTATGTTCCTAAGGCTAGCCACCAAGCTGTAGTCCCTTATTTGGCTGTATCCTTCTCCCGAGGATAACAAAGTCCAGCTATCAAAGTATTGAGGTCCAGCAATCAAAGTCCCTATCTTTGAGACTCTCTGTCCCTTTGGGAAAAATATAACTCCTTTGTTCTGAGAACTTGTTCTTTGGGGTCCTGAGCAGATAGTTTTTCTTTAATAAGATGGTAATATTTTGAGTTTGTGATCAAGCTGTGGTCCCATTGTAAGTGGGATATCATCATATCTGTTATGTTTGGGTGACATTGACAAATTGCTTTAAACTGTCAATGCTCTAAGTTTTTTATTACAATATTGATTTTTATTTGTTCATTGTAATTTGTGGTGATATATTATATATTTAATAAAAACAGTATGCAATATCAAAGGATAAAGCCAGGCCATGAAAGTCAGGGATTCATCACTCATGAGTCAGAGATTTTTCTGGATCTCTGTGAATTCAAGATCTAATAGCCAGGTAGTGGTTGCACACTCCTTCAATCTTAGTTCTAGAAAAGTTGAACTGAGAAGAAAGATAACTGGGTAGAGGGAGAGAAGGGAGGAGTTCAGCTTCCTCTGGGACTTCCCTTTTAGGAAGCAGGCAGAGAGGTTGGAGTCAGAGTATCCAAGAATACAGGCCTGAAGTGTTGGCTGGATGAGAACTGGCTGTGGTTTGTTCCCAGTCTATCTGATACTTGAGCCTTCCCCAAATATCTGTCTCTGCATTTCTATTATAATACCAAATAGAATTTCTGCAATATTAGTTCTTATTAATGGAGCTACTAACTATTTTTCAGAAATGTTTTTGAATGCTTCCATGTATATTGTCCATTGATATGTTCACACCAAGAATCAGCTGCTGTTTATATCTTTGGCAGGTCAATGGTCTTGGCTAAACGTAGAAAAATCAAAATCTATCTGTAGGACTGATTTCTAAGCCTTGTCTTGACCTCTGCTGTAGGGCAACCATCATGGAGTGGTTACACACCAACCCATGGGAATAGCCAAAACTATGTTGTTTATCCATACCACTAACCTCTAGCCATTGAGTATGTACAGAATATTCTTCCAAGTATAATTTCATTATTTTTACTATCCTCCTGGTGCCAAGAGTTCTTTCACAAAATTCAAGAACTACATGTTGAAATGTGTTTCCAGGTTTTCCTATTTTATTTTGTGCCTTAGTCAATAAATCCTAGAGTCTTAATCTTTTCAGAGACTCTGACCACTGGTTCATGACCTTTAATTTTTTTTTTTTTTTTGCCTTGGTGTTTGCCTGGAACTGGAACTATAGATAGTTGTGAACTGCCATGTGGGTGCTGGGAATTGAGCTCAGGTCCTCTGAAAGAGCAGTTAGTGCTCTTAACAGCTGAGCCATCTCGCTAGCCCCTGAACCTATAATTCTTATATCTCTAAATTCCATGGGACTAAGTTAGGAGCTTTATAGTATAAGCTGAAAAATTGATTTCCCAGATCTTATTTGTACCAGAATTTACTTCGTCACATTTTTCTGCTTTAGCTTCATTGTTCTCCAATGGCTGTGTGATATTCTTCCTGGTCAATATCATCTAGTTGATAACTACCTATGAGACACCCCTGGCTATGTCAATACTATCTTTCCCAGAAAGTTTTAACTGAGAAAATATAGATTCAGAATGCAGGTAGCACCATTTATGGTTTTGAGGTCTGGACCAAATAGGAGAAAACAAGCATAACAGTGGAATTCATCTTTCTGTGATTGATAGTTTATGCAATGTGGCTAGCTATCTCACACAGCTGCCACCATAGCTTCTGCTCTTTAGCATGAGGTTGATGGTGAATATTTCATCTTAAATATAATGCCAGCCAAGCCATTTTTTCTTTAAACTGATTTGTTGAATATTTTGTCACAGAGACAAGAATATTTGGTATTCCCTGACTGAATTAAAGTAAAGTGATTTAATTTTCCAATAGTAATAATATATAAAATATGCATATTTGCACATATGAGTATGTATATTTAAATATAATCAATCTTCTTGTTTAGAGAACTCTGTTCCCATCTTTTGGTCCATACTTCCAAAAACCCATGGACTTTCTGAAGTCTTACAAGCCTTTCATGCTATGTTAATGCTCAATCTCATAGCATATGGTACCCTACAAAATACTCCGAATATCATAAATACATCATCTTCTTTTTAATCAACAGGTCATCTTGGTTACAAATGCAGTACAGATGTGATATCATGTGTGGAAGCCAGTAGAAAAATCAAATGCAAACCTTACTTTGAAAATAAATGTCTTTACCTTCATGTTTAAACCATGCAAACTTAATACAAGGAAGCAGTTTCTTCTCCCACAAAAGTGCTACATGCATGTACACACACACTCTCTCTCACACACACACATGCACACACACACACACACACACAGAGAAGAGGGGAGGAAGACAGACTGTGCCTTTCCAACTCCACTATCTTTTCTTTGACTTAAAAATTAGACTGTATTCACAAGACTCATTCTGCTATAAAAGTGTTATCATCAAAATGAACCATAAAAGTAGAAGAAATTAGAGCCTTTTGCTCTTGTGAAGGTCAAAGTGTTTCTTGAAACAGTACATTTAAGTGTTTTAAAAACTACAGATCTCAGGGTCAGTGCAGACTTTTTTTCTCAGTACCAAATAATTCACTTAAAATGTGAAGGCAGGCTAATGACCCAACCTTTTTCATTAATTTTATGTAAGAACTCAAGAATATCATCCTGTGTTTTTCGCTGAGAGCAGGGAGACAGCTGCTATGGTACACAGCCCTATAATATACACATGCATGTTACAAATAAGGTGACATTTAAAGTGTGTTGATCAATATTTATGCTTAGTTACTCACCCCTGTGTTTATGTGTGTTAATGCATATTGTGAGTGAAAAGTGACAGACTGTAGCCCTGGCCTGTGGAACCTCTACCTAACCCACAAGAACACTCATTTCTTGAATGTCTGAGATGGGGTTTAGAGGTAGTAATAATTAAAGAATGAGTAATCCAGAAAATTCCAGGTGGTCTATTTTTATTTTTTTTTAATGACAAATGCTCTTACATGTGTTACTACAATAACAGGCTAAAATAGGAGAAAAGAAATAGAAAGAAATAATATATCCAGCCAAAGCAGGGTCCCAAGAGTGAGTGAGAAAGTCTGCATCTGACCCTAAAAAAGCAGACCTATATTTTCATGAGTGAGAACTCCCATATGTCCAGCTAGTGAACTCCCATATGTCCAGTTCTGGTGAAATTGGGAGATTTGTGTTAAAGCTAATTTAAAAATATTATAGCAAATGAAAATGCAATCCTCTTAGAAACTATTGTACGTAGATAAGTATCATACAGGCCTTCTCTGAGGGACTTTCCTTAGGTAGTAAATTCCCTGTACTTTCATAGTAATTGTCCTAATTACATCAGGCATGCTTTCCTGCTTTCTTTAGATCCTCTACAACTGGGACCTCAGGTACAGATTTTCAGTCATCATGGGTGACATGACAGAGAACAGTGACTTACCCCATCTATTTCAGAAGCACATGACTTAATTCAACAGCTACAGATCACCAGGAGGTCACATCAGCACAAAGAGTTTGTAGCTCATGGCTGGAATGGGGTATCACAGTAAAACATAAACAGAGAACAGTGTTCTAACTCATGAGAATTCTGCCCTTCTTATTATTTTGCTGCAGAAAGCAACACTGATGAATTGACCTTTGAACTGAGTAATTACATGCATGCATTGCTTTTCTCTGATCAAAAGCACCAATTTGTATCTTCTTTCCACTTACAACACAGCTATGTGTCTCAGTTCTTACATTTTCCTCATTTCAAACATGTATGTATGTCTACCAATAGTGTACTCTGGCTCCTGCAACATGATCCTATGACAATTCCTTTGAAAATTACTTAGAGAGCTACCACAGATAAAGCATTGACTATAAATTTAATTACTTGTATGATCTATTATGTTTTTATGAGAACTTATGATATTTTCATAAATGTGTTTTTAGTCACAAAACAGTTGATTATGTAACTACCATAAAAAAGAATGAGTACCCTCATAAATAACATGAGAAGCAAAGATCCAGAAAATCTTGAGGTTCACCATCCACCAGTGAGATTGTAGGCTATATTTATATCACCTTTATTAATACATGGATGCTTAATTATGCTGTTATTTACTGGAAAGATTTTCTCTCTTTGATTTAAAACATGATGGTCCATCTAGCTGCCATCAAAAATCCAAGCTCAAATGGCAGTTTTACACACACACACACACACACACACACACACACCTAACACAAATCAATATGACATAACACCACCATATCTCTACCTCTAAAATGTTTGTTTCTATTGTTAGTATCATTATTTTATGTGTGTGTGTGTGTGCATGCACGCACATGCCACTATGTAGACTTAAAAGGAAACATGGAATTAGTTTAGGTTTCCTCCTGCCATGTGGTTTCTAGGACTTAAACTTTATTGAAAATAGATTTTTTTTTACATAGAATTTACTCTGATTATGATTTTCCCTCCATTTTCTTTTCATCCTTTCTTCCATCTAGATCTACCTACCACCTTTCTCTCTCTTCTTAGAAAACAAATAGGTATCTAAGAAATAATTAAGTAAGATAAAAACAACAAACAAATCTGTATGGGACAAAACAAACAGAAGGAAAAGCATGAAAAACACATAGACATAGAGGCACACACATTCACACACATAGAAACACAAAACCAAACTCATAATATATATGCAAATGACCTTCAGGTTGAAAAGCATACCCTGACACATTATGAGACAATTCTCCAAAGATGCAGTTAAGTTTGTTTTGTATTGGTCATCTAATGTTGGACATGAAGTCATCTTTTTTTTTTTTTTTTTTTTTTTTTTTTTTTTTTTTTTTTTTTTTTTTTTTTTTTTTTTTTTGGCGAGGGCAAAGTTTCATTATGAATAAGTGAAGACACAAACCAGAATCTTCTCTAGAAATGACATGCTAAGCACAGGTAAGAGATAAGGATCAGAAACTGAATCATCAGACCACCAAGATGGTAGAAAGCCCTGATATCCATGTGAGTACCAACATAGACTGGGTTTTGAATGCACAGTAGCAGGAGCTCTGAGAGAATCACTATAAGCAGACTGTCTGATAATACAACCCTCTTAAGTGGGCAGATTAAAGTACTACTGGAGTTTATGATTTTTTGAGACAGGATACTAGCTTAAACCAATCAGATCTAGCTGTCTCTGCACTAGGATTTAGTCTGACCATCTACTATCATGGCAATGCAGATCACTGTGAAGATGCAGGTGTCCTCAAGAATCTTGTTTGCTCTTACTAGATCCTCCTGTTCACCCTTTTCGCTGTGCTGGCATCAACTGCTTTCATCTTCCTAGGTAAGGAGTCTGCATGGTAGACTTAACTTGCCAACCAAGTATGACACATAGATGCTTATTGCAACTAATTTCATTACACTACACATAGTTGATTAAAGGTCAACGTGCAGGGCACAGTGACCTACAGCTTTAATCCCAGCACTCAGGAGGCAGAGGCAGGCAGCCTGGTCTAGGAAGAAAGTTCCAGGAGACACAGGTCTGTTAAAGAGAAACCTTGTCTCAAAAAAACCAAACCAAGAGAGACATCACTATTGACTACACATGCTTTTAGACAAAGTAAAGAAAAATACCTCCAAGATGAATATCTCTGCATCTCTCAGTCTCCAACAACTGGAGAGGTGGTTCCAGGACACACTATCATCACAACTTTAAGCACTCAAGAGAGCATTTCCCCTTCTATACATCTGCTCACATTGCTTTATTCATCTCTAGGTTACTTATGTTACCTACAGCATATGCTACAAATGTGCTAGACTTGTGCTGTACTGATTAGGGAATTACAAGTGTTAGTACACAGGGCATGTTTTTTTTTAAGGCAAACTGACTGGAAACATGACTTTTATACTAATGATTAAATCTCATTTATTTCTTACAATTATTTGCTTGGGTTAGGGAACACAAACATGCCCTGACTCAAGTGTGAAAGTGAACTTGAGGGGGTCTGTTTTCTCCTTCCACCGGATAGGTTCTGGGGACTTAAGTGTTTGCTGGCTGAATCATCTCGCCAGCCCTCTTGGACCAAAAGGAACACTCTTCTGGTTGCCCTGGAATACTTGAGGCACAACTTTCCACCAGTTAAACAAGACAAACACTATATATCCAAAATATGTTTATTGGGATGGTTCCCACTCATCTTGAATCAAGTGCCTCTCAGTGCTGCTTCCTCCTGAAGGAGCATCCTTCTGTCAGCCTTGCTTTCCTGCCTGTAGGCTGACAGAGGACAGTGGAGCAGCCAACACACAAGACCACCATTTGTGCATGGCTAAAGACCGTGGTGATTTTATAGTATCCTGGGCATTTCACATGCATAAAGTAGAAATTGGAGCTCTGAACCAGGTGCTTTTTCTTGTGTTTCCTCTTTTACTCTTCTGGAGAGGGATGAAGGAGATTCTTTGTGAAAGGCATGTTCTCTTAGGGAGGCTGTTGAGGTCATCTTTAAGTGACTCCCTTTGAAGTTTTAATTTGCAAGTGGTTATCAAATTGTACCTGAGTTAGCAATAGGGGTGGTGTCTGCTTTCTCTCTGAACACTGGAATTTCCATTAGACCCAGACACAGACAGTTCATTTGCATGTTGCCACAGTCTTTGTAAGTTCATATATTGTCCATTGTGCTGTGTTTAGAAGGCCACATTTCCTTTGTGCCCTTCACTCTTTCTGGCTCTTAAACTCTTTCCTTCTTCCCTTTCACAGAGTTCCAAGACTTGTGAGTAGAGAGTTTTGATAAAGACATCTATTTAGAGCTGAGTGTTCTAAGAACTCCCACTCTCTACACAAAGGCAAGCTGTTGGTCTCTGTATTTGTATGTATCTACAGCAATAAGATACTTTTGTAATGATAACCGAGCAAAGTCTTTGGTTATATGCTCAGGAGTGGTCTATCTGGTTGTTGAGGTAGATCAATCCTCATCTTCCTGGGGAAATGATTTCCACAGTGGCTGTTTATGTTTTCACTCTCACCCATAGTAAATGAGTGTTCCCCTTACTCCACATCCTCAACAGCATGAGCTATTATTTGTTGTATTAATCTTGGCTATTCTGACAAGCATAAAATAAAAATTAAAAGTAGTTTTAATGTGGTTTTCCCTGATGAGCATGAGTGTTGAAAATCTTTTAAAGTGCTTTTCAGCCATTTATTTTCCTAAAAATTCTCTATTCATATCTACATTTTTCTTTATATTCATGTTTTTGAGTTCTTTATATTATTTAGTTGTTAGTGCTCTGTCAGAGATGTAGTTGGTAAAGTCTTTTCCTATTCTGTAGCTGCCACTAGGTTGAAATTATGTTGTTTTTGTCACAAAAATGCTTTTGGATTTCATTATTATTCATTTGCTATTTGTTGTTCTTAGAACCTGTGCTGTCAGTGTGGTTTTCTTTCTACAATGTCATTATCTGTGACATTGAGTTTAAGACTATTTTCTACTTTCTCTTCTATGAAATTCAGTGTGTCTGGTCTTACATTAAGATCTTTGATCTATTTGGAGTTTTATTTTATATTGGATGATAAGTATAAGTCTACTTGTATTCTTCTACATTGCAGCCTTTATGCTTGATCAGCACCATTTGTTATTGATGCTGTCTTTTTCCAGTGTGTGTTTTGGCTTTCTATATCAAAACCAGGTATCATTAGTGTGTGGTTTTATGTCTGTCTTCTATTTGATTCCATTGGTTCTTGTGTCAGTTTTAGCAAATACCATTCTGGTCTTTAAGAAACAAAAATTATTATTGTTTTATCTCTGTGGAACAATTTAAGATAGGGATGGTAATATTAATTTATTTAGGAGTTTTGTAGCTCTCCTAAATTTTTGTGCTTTCATATGAAGCTGAAAATTGACATTTGAAGTATGTGAAGAATTATATTGGAATTTTGATGGGATTGGATTGAATATGTAGATTTCTTTTGGTATGATGGCAATTTTAGTATAATATTCATAAGTGTGGATAATCTTTCCATCTCTGGATATCTTCTTCAATTTATTTCTTCAATGTCTTAAAGCTTTGATCAAACAAGTGTTTCATTTTCTTAGCTGGAGTTATTGCAATATTTATATTTTGAGGATATTATAAAAGGTATTGAATTTTTGCTCACTCCATTTGTCATTTCTAGATAGAAGACTTCTTATTTTTGTGTTATATTTGTATCCTGCTACTGTTCTAATTTCATCAGTAGTAGGAGTTTCCAGTAGAATATTTAATGTCACTTACATATACTATCATATCATCTGCAAATAAAGACATTATTACTTCTTTCTTTCCGATTTGTTTCCATGTGATTTTTTTAATTGTCTTTTTGATCCATTAAAGAGCTCAAGCACTATATTGAATAGGGATAAAAAAAGTGAACAACCTTGTTTCTGGTTTTAGTTGAAATGTTTTCAGTTTTTATTTATTAAGTTTGATGTTGGCTGTGAGTTTGATGTTATTACCTTCAATATGCTTGTCACTTTTATGTTTTTTTTTATTAAGAAGGGATGATAAATTTTTGTCAAAGTTCTTTTCTGCAACTAATGCCATGATTATATGGCTATTGTCTTTTCATCTTTTCATATGGTATGCTACACTTATCAATTTATGTATGTTGAAACATCCATACATCTCTGGGATGAAGCCTACTTGATCATGGTGTATGATCTTTTTGATGTATTTTTGTTTTCTGTTTGTAAATATTCTATAACAAGGAGGTCATCTGGAATAACACCTAGCACATAGTACTTACTCTTTAAATGGTAGAATTTAAGATAATATATATTAGTGTGTGTGTGTATGTATGTGTGTGTGTACATAGTGAGATTATGTGTTACATTGTAAATAATTGGGTTTAATAAAAATTCTGATTGACTGAAAGAAGACAGGAACTATGGATGGGGTGGACAGCTACCAGGCTAAGAAAACTCTGAGTACGGGAAGAACAGACACACGTGCCACAGAGTTGCCGGAGCTGCCAGGAGATGCAGAGGAAATGCTGCTGAGAACAGGTACTGAGCCACATGGCTGAGCCAGACAAGATAAAGAGCTAGTAAATTATATGCTGGGACATAGGTCAATGAGCATAAAAATAATATAAGCCTGGGTATGATTATTACAAGTTAAGTGAGGCTGAGTATGAGTCAGAACCTTGGGGCCAGGCTGGAAAGTCCAGGCCAGAAACATAATACAACATATATGTCCATATATATGGTGGTTTCATTTGTTAACTTATTCACAAACTCTGTTAAATGTTGAGTGAATAGATCCTGGTGAGAAGTATATCTGGATATGTAGGAAGTAAATGGAAACACTGAAGTTCAGGGTTATTTTACATTACATTTGTGGATCTAAGCTTATATTATCTTATCTAGTCATTTTGTCTGTCCTCTGTATTTTGGACTGAAAAAAAGGATTCTCCTATTGTCATTTGCAATTGTTTTTCTCATTCTGTGTCCCCAAATGGAAATGCTTTCATATCTTCTTTGTTGTTTATGTCTGTTAACATCAGGGACCAATAAATGTCACTTTGTTTCCCTCAGGCCTCCTCCCACATTCTAAAATATACCTTCAGCTTTGAAACAGGGCTTACATTTATAGTCACGTTAACCTTTGACATGCAGTTGCTTGCCTTGTAAATACTGTAAGTAGATGTTGTTACTCATCAGGTACAAATGTTGTAATGCCACAGATTCTAATTATGTGTGAAGGGTTTCTGTTTTTTGTTCTCAATTTTACTGAATGGTTCTTGCAGATTCATATCTTACCTCTGTGTCTTTGTTTATTTTTACACAAAGTTAAATCTAAGTATATGTTCTCTTAATACAGAATAGTAGCCATTCAACTCTGATAATTATTGGGACACATTCTTTCATAATCATTCAACCAACCAAAGATATTAAATAAAAAAATCTTGAATCATGCATAGCATGACTACCTTAGTTATATCTTGAAAATCATTGAGTATACCTTTAATGTCTTTAAAATAGTATGTAGGTAGGAGGTTGGTTCTTCAGATGTTTCCCATTCTTTAAAATAACTAATTGTATATATCTATGTAAGTGTATGTGCCCATGAGAGGTCAAGTGACCTGAAAAACCAGAAAAGAGATTGTATTCCCCTGGGCCAGACGTATAAGTAGTTGTGACTGCCCAACATGAGTACTTGGATGCAAGCTTGAGTTCTCTGTAAGAGCACTTCATGCTCTTAACTGCTGACTTATCTCTTTAGCCTCATGTTAAAAAGTAGTCTTTCATTGGCCTGAAATCAATCATAATAGACTGACTGGCACAGCAGTCACAGAGCTTCAACCTTTCCAGTACCGCCGTGACAAGGACATGCTATCACATCAGACATTTTATTTTAGTTTGGCTAATGAAAAAACAGCATTACAAGGTCTGTTATTTACCATCTGACATATATTTTAATTCTTAGTCTTTGAAATCTTTTTTTTTTAATTTTCACACTACATTATATGATAATGGTACAGAAATTCCAGAAATATCATTCTTTTCTTTATCTCAAAGAAAGTTTATTATTCCAAGTGTACTTTCTTTGCAAACATCTACCACCTATTTGCCAACATAAACAGTAGAACCTTTTCTTTGACTTTAGAATTATAACAGTATGAATAGCTTTCTTTAATAACTTCCTTATTCCAGGCCTATTTTCCTACTTGAAACAGACCATAATATTTAACCATTTTCATGTAGAAAAATAACATCATGAGAAATGATGCAACTTAAGCTTCAAGCAAAATTTTCTTTCCAACTGTGAGTAGCTAAAAATACAGATTATCTGGATATGAGTATGAAAGACACAGGAAACTTACTTAATGATCAAAGTATGCCAACATTTAGGAGCATGCTAAAATAATAATTTCAAAGGAAGGAATAATCCAACAGAACTTTGGAGTGGATTTAATGCCTCAAAGTATGTATATCCTAGATTCTAGGAAGAGGTGAATAAGAATCTATGGTCCTCATGGTTTTTGTCATTCAGACATATTCTCACTCTTAGAACACACAATGTTATAGCTATAATTACAAAGAAAAGAAATGGAAACTTGTAAAAGGATAACTTTAGATATCTCTTAAGATACCAAACACTCTTGACAGCATGGTAGCTTCAGAATCTCCATTAACATACATAGTTGTAGGAAAATATGTGCTTTGAACATTGAAGGCTCTGAACAAAGCTTAACTTGGTTTTATTGTAAGTGTTGTTGTGAAAACATGGCATAAGCACACAACTACCACAAAAAAAAGAGTTTGGAACTTGTTGAGTCCTAGGGTGTTGGTTAAGTTCCCAGGGCTCCGATACAATGGGAGTAGATGCCAAGAACACATAGGTAACTATGGTAACTGGAATTTTAAAAGCTTGTGTGCTTCTCTGTTGAATAGCCATCATTAGAGCTCATGGTGGATCACATTCACAGAGAGTATTAAGTGGGAAGAGGTTTTGGAAGCAGAGTTATCTAAAGGGAATCATGAAGGATGGTGTTGATGTTTTCTACATGGTAGTTTAGAAGAACATTTTGTTAACACACAGGATGAATAATCTAGAATTTTAGGTATTTTTTCTTTTTTTCATATTTTCCTGATTTTATAACATTATTCATAAGTTATCTTCATGAAGAAAACAAATATTACCAAAAAATTATGTTTAGTGAATTCATTAAATGTAGCATACCTTGTTTACATTGTGTTATAAAATACTACTCTTTTAATTTTATTTTATTATTTTTTTCTTTATTTTGTATTTATCAAAAAACAGTAAAATGAATTTAAAATGAGGAAAAGTTAACAATAACTATAAAGAGGATAAGAATCATAAGCATGGCTTATCAAGGGTGTTAATGCAAATAAGATTACTACACATATATTTACTTTGTGTTCAGCTTTCCCTCTGAATTTTTTTTTCCATCCCTGTATATCCTTATACAAGGTCCCTTCCCCTCCTGCCACATCTTGTCATTTTTCTTCTTTGCAACTCCCCATCCCCTCCCTGGGCAGGGAGTAGACAGTCCTATGGTCCCACTGACCCAATAATGCTTGGATCAGTCTCCACTCCTGGCCAAATCCAGTTTTGTACCCCCTCCCTCAAGAGTGAGTCTGGTGTTCCTATAGTTGGAGTGGGGTTCGAAGGGTCAGTCCAGGGTGTTTCTGATCCCAAGCTGTTCAGTGGTTGTGGTTTGCCACTTGGGCATGTTTGGCTTTTTTTCTTGTTTGTTTTTCTTGTTTGTTTGTTTAGAGACCACTAATGAGTGAGTACATCCTCTGAGATTGTGATACCTTGCTCAGGAGGATGTTCTCCAAATCCATCCATTTGCGGACAAATTTTAGGATATCATTTTTTTCTTACTGCTGAGTAGTATTCCATTGCGTAGATGTACCACAGTTTGTTAATCCATTCTTCAGTTGAGAGACATCTAGGTTGTTTCCAGGTTCTTGCTATCTCCAGACTGCAGATAATATTCTTTAGTGACCTTTGCCCTGCAGCAAAAGGCCATGAGAATACTGGTTACATTTACATCTATGTCTATACTAACACCCACACAACTGTCAATAAATACTTGATGTGATAAGTTGTACATCTTTCCTCTATTACCTTGGCTCTTGACTATTATTATCTTGACTACCTTGATTATTAGAGAAGCTAATTGCTAAACATTTAGATAACACTGGATGTTTCCTAGGACTGCATCAGAATGTGAAAAGTGTTTTCTGGGATGAGGAATTTGAAGAACTGCTAACAAAAACACTTTTGTAGTGTCCTCAGCTACAATAGATCTTATTTGGTTATTCTGTATCCTGGATGGTTCCCAAAATGAAATTTTGTCATATTATAGTACTTTAAACCAAAATATTCAACTGGAAATAGTCAGTCTCTGTTGAATGAAGTTATAGTCTCTGAATATTAAATTATCCTAATGGTTTTCTAAACCACATGTCACAAACACAACAAAAGATTCCAAACAAATCTCTAATATTTTATGTAATACTTTTGGGGATGTTTACTTTTGACAGTCAACTTGACTGTATTAAAAAATACTTAGAGAACTGGTAAAGCATCACATTGTTGGTTATTTGTTGAGTTTTAGCATAGAAGATGTGTGTGTGTGTGTGTGTGTGTGTGTGTGTGTGTGTGTGTGTGTGTGTGTGTTCTGTGTGTGTTATTCTTTCTGTCTCTGGAAAATTCTGAAAAAGTATTATTTTTTTCCAAGAGATGGCCATTGACATTTCCAGTAAGTATTGATTTATAAAGTATATTTAACCAAATGCTGTATTTATACAAATGATCCAGATGATCTGTAACTTAAAAATAATTTGATGACCTAAATTTTGATATTACAATTACATAAACATGTAGCCATATGACCATGCTGCTTTTTTAAGTATTTACTTTATATTAATTTGCAAGTATATGCTTGTGAATATGCATGATTTTGCCTTTAGAAGCCAGAAAAAGATGTCAGATCATATTCAGCTGGATATGCCTTAAAAACAATTGTAATACCTCCAATGTGGGTGCAAGAAGTTACACCCAGGTCTTCTGCAAGAATATTAAGCACTAATTAATCTCCCCAGATCCCACGCTGTTTTTCACCTATAGTGAAAATACTAAATATGAAAATTTACAACAAGAGCAATGTTCTTCAGTCTTACCTTTCATGCAGTGGGAATGCATTTCAACTGGGATCTAAAAGGGCTAGCATTTGTTGTGACTCTCGCAAGAAGACAAATTATTCACATATATTTTACCATAAGATTTTGTTAAAAGTGTTTTATCTTACTGTTAATGTTGCTTGTCTCTTATTGTGTATAATTCATAAATTGTCATATCATTATTATAAATATACTTGTGTTGGATAAAACATACCAAGTATAATGCCTGATAGTGGTCATGATTCAGCAGTCCCCCAGGAGTCTTGAAATATGCTATTCAGATATGGGAGAATTCTCTATTTGAATTTGCCAACTCTCTTTTATAAGACAAGCCCTAATTATTGATTGATTTTCTTTTTAGTCTGTCTCCTGTGGTCTAGGTGGCATATAGTTTGTAATTATTCTACCTCTATCTTAAAAGTATAGGGGTTACAGAACTAAGTAGCTTTTTGTTAGATTATCTTTTCAAACGTAAGTTAATCTAAGTGTTCTGGACACATTTGAAGTAGTCTAAGACAAATTCTGACATTCACCAGGTTAGAAGTAATCAAAGCCGTTTTGATTTGCCATGTTTTCAATTTATAATGAGTATATCATACTATAAGTCCATCATAAGTAAAAAAAAATGTGTATAGCTATTTTTGCAAAATGTTATTGAGTCACGGTCTCAAAATTCTGCCAGAATTAACCAGTAATTTTTGATACAATGTCCTCTGCTTCCTGAGTGCTGGGGCATGAGACACCACACTCAGTTTCTGTTGTTGTTTTGTTTTGTTTCACTTTGACTTTACAATGCTGGAAGGAAACTCCAAATACTTATGAAATAGCATTAGAAATTTCTGCAAAATTTCTATGATGCTAATAGGAATTAGGCATGTGCGATTTTAATATTATGATCCGTAAGACATACAGAACACAAAATGTATTGGAGGTGTGGAATGTGTGTGTGTGTGTGTGTGTGTGTGTGTATGTGTATGAATTACATAAACATGTATCCATATGATCATGCTGCTTTTTAAAGTATTTATTTTATATTAATTTACAAGTTTATTGTAATACATGTATATTTAAGATATGATACAAAAAACTGAGGTATAGAAAGTATAAAATATTATAATAATTACCAGTAAGGTATCAGCTACTTTGAAAGCTAAATAAGCAGCACACATGATTTAAATTGCTTATGATGGCTGAAAATAAATGGAGATTTCCATGGTCTGGGTGAGTCACAGAACAATTGAGATGTGTTTGTTAAGTGTGGTGGCACATGCTTGTAGTATCTACACTTGTGTAGTAGAAGAAAGAGTAAGAGCGCAAGGCCAACCTGTGCTACATAGTGAATTAGAGGCTGCTGTGCTTTGAATATATCCCAAAGGCTCATGTGTTTGGACACACTTGATATATATATATATATATATATATATATATATATATATATATTGCCTATTTTTCATTTTTCATTTTTGTTACAAATATTAATAAACTTGATGTCATCTCTGAATGTCAGCAGATAGAGGAATATTATTTGACTTGAACAGATGAATTCCAACATCATTATGGAAGGAAACACAGTAAGAATAAATTTTCATGCTCTTTCCCTTGCTTCTGCCCTACTTCACATGCACTGCTTGAGACAAGACTTTAAACACTTTAGTGTTAAATTTCCTTATGCTAGAGAAAACAACAATAATGACAGCAAAAACCCACCCCCAAAAAAACAAAAATGGGAAAATTCACTAGTCCAGTATGTGGGAGATGATTGATAAAGATTTATCTATTGGAGAATATTTTTTTCTGTTGTCTCAAAAATGTGGAAAGCAGGGAATATAGAGATGGTGCAGTGGTTAGGATTGCTTGTTGCTTTTGCATAGAATCTGAGTTCAGTTATAAGTGACCACCTGTAACTCCAGATGGAAAGGATCTGATGCCTTTTTTGGCCTCCAAAGACCCCTGAACTCACATGCACATACCCCCATACTGATACATAAATAAGATACAAAATAAAATAAAATCTTAAAAAACAGTTGAAATAAGTAATGTGGTTTCTATCATTTATGTATTACAATTTTAAAAATATGTTTGTAAGCTCACCAGAGAAATACCTATTGTATTCAATATCTTTAAGAATACTTGATATACCAAGAAGAGAAATAATATTTATTAGAATGACTTTCTCTCATTCATACAATACTATTTCATAATCCAGTGGGAAATTTCAAATACATAATGAATTTCTTTTGCTGTATGTAAACACTGGAATACTTGGCTGAAATTGGATGTGTATGTAAATATTCATGAATACCTATAAGAGGTTTAATCTTGTGTAGTGCTCTATGAGACAATGTAGTGACCTTGATTTTGTGCCACATTCCCCTCAGAATTTTATATTGACTTTGGACCTCAATAATTTGTCAGGAAACACTTTTAATGAAGGTAACTGCCTTAGAGTAAAAACAAAGCAACAACAGCAAAAACAGCCTGTAACTTCCTTGACTTTAGGTTAAAATCAACACAGAAATGATGGCTTTTTGTTAGGGATAATTTTCTTAATTTTTCTCTATATTCTTAAGTGTCACCGTACTTTGTTTAAGAAAGCCAAATTTACTTGGGAAAGACAGGATTTTTGACTACAATCTAAAAACAATCACTGTATGTATTCATTTTACATGGTGATGTATATCAAAAGGGCATTTCACAAATTATATATTTGTAAATTGAACACATTCTTCCCTCTATAATTTTCTTCTCTTTTCCTCTCACGGTCACCTTTGTCTCCAAGATAGTTTTTCATCTGCATTCATGTTACATGTAATTTTTATAGATTTACAAAAATTTGTGGCTTACCTATGAGTCAGAAAATGTTTATCTTTCTCACCCTGGCTTACTTTATGTAACTGAATACTTTCATTAATACTAATTCTTCTGTAAATGAAATAACTTCATTATTCTTTAAGGCTGAAAAACTCTATTTAGTCGTATGTCACATTTTCTTTTTTAAAATTCATTTTTTCCCCCAAAGGTCTTTATTCCATGTATCCCCGTGTTTACCCATCCTTCCCTTTTCTCATTCCTTTCCAGTTTGTCTTCAGCCTCCCCTCACCTCATCCCTGCCCAGAAAGAGCAGGAAGTCCTATGGTGGGTCAGCTCAGCATGGCTCGTCCACACCAGGCAGGTCCGATTTCCTCATCCCAATATCAAGGCTGGATTAGGCACTCCACTACAGGGGATGGGCTCCAAGGTGCCGCCCATTTACAGGAACACAGTCTGATCCCACCCCTCAAGGCTCTGCCTATGCCTATCAACAGTTGCCTACTCTTGGAGGGCTTAGCTCTTTGTCCTATGGTCCCCAGGGACAGTTCTTGATTCAGTGGACTCTACAGGGCTCCAGGCAGCCACCTCTGTGGGACTCCTCCTCATACTCCCTATCCCCTTGTTTATACAGACTCCTCTGCCAGTCTGCAGCCGGAAGGGGAGCTGACCCAGTGCTCAGCCTTGGATCTCTGTCGCCATCTCTATTCATTGTTAGGGGTGGGTTCTGTGATAACACTTAGGGTGGTTATTCATTTGATCATAGGGAAGTCCTGTTTGGGCATCACTTTCAATATTGGTTGGGGACCTATCTAAGGATATCCTGTAGGTTCTTGAGGGTTTCCCTAGCACCCAGGCTTTTACCAATCCCACATTAGCTTCCTTTATCAAGATATTCATCTCTTTTTTTTGTCCTTTGTCGTTCCTCTCAGTCAACCATCTCCTTCTCTCATGATTTGTTCTCACCTCTCCTTGGTCACTACCTCTTATGATTCCAATTTGGTACTCATTCTTCTGTTATTTGACACCAAGTGTGGCTCCATAACTGGGCTATTATTCATAGTGTTGTAACAAGCATAGATATGCAGGGTCTGTGCTATGCAGCCCTGGATTCCTTTGGGTACATGACTAAAAGTGAAACAGCTGGGTAGTAATATAGATTTATTATTAGAAACTAAAAATAGTTTCCCTTAAAATGTAGTATATCCATATGTACTTCTAATGTTCCCATGAACATTTCCTAGCATGTTTTCCTAGTTACTCAGAGCACAGGTGTCGCTAATTTGACAAAAGGGAGTTGAAAAGGGAAAATTCAATCAATACAAACTAAGCTTTGGTGTCAAACAATCAACCAATAGAATGTAGTGGAAAGCCAGCATGGTCCTACGCAAAATGTGTGAGAGTTATTGTGTCTTTACTTTGGATCTTCAACCGTTCCATGGATAATCTCAAGTACTCTACAGGTATCTTTTGAAACAAGATTATATCAGCTCTGCAATTCTCTAGTCCCTATGCCTTGACCAAAGGTCATTTTGTGCAGCTTCACCACCTCTAATTTTTTCACATCTTGAACAGGACCAACAGCTCCTGCATTATTTGGGCAGACTTCATCTTTATTGTACATGTTAATGTAGCAAATGAAAAGTAATCAGCATCTTTTAAAGTCAGAAAATGGAAATCCAACAACAATAAGTTTCCATCTCCCCTCAGTCACAATGACTATGAACAAGATAAAGAATGGCAAAAGCTGGTAAGGATGTGGTAAGGATGCAAAGGAAAGGAACATTTGTTCATTCCTAATGGATATGCACATTGATGTAGGCACAATAAAAGTCAGTGTAATAACTGATGAAGAAAATTAAAAATAGAACTATGACTGAATCATAACACTTCTGGGAAAGTCAGAGTCAGTATGCTTGCTGTAGAGACAACTCTGTACTTGCATGTTTTGTAGCATTGGTCACAATGATAAACCATGCAATTGGCTTAGTGCCATCAACATATGAATGGATAAAGAAAATGGGGAGTTTCAAATGAGATTTTAATCATCCATAAAGAAGAAAAAAATGCTAGTAACTGCACAAAAATGGATGAATTAGGTGACTGTATTATACGAGAAATGCAGACTCACAATGGCAGATGCTGTGTGAAGGAGCTAGGGGAACAGGGAGGGCGGGAAAACAAGGAGAAGTTATGGCTGTGGAAGGAGAAAGGGTAAGGGAGATATGGAGGGCAATAATGAAACATAATCAAAGGACAGGGGGTAAACTGGAGAGATTTAAGCCACTAGTTAAGACTGGTGGCTCTTCCTGAGAATCTATGTTCAATTTATGCAATTCACATGGTGGCTCACAGCCCTTTGTAACTCCAGTTCCAAGAAATCTGATGACCTCTTTTAGCCTCTGCAGGCACCAAAGATACACTATAAATGAGCTTCACAGACACACATGGAGACAAAGTACCCAAACACATAAATGACAAAATAAAGAATACTAAAAATGAAGCACATTATATAAATGTATAGAAATGCTGTCATTACATCTTATTTTGTGCAATTAATATCTGCTATTAAAAAATATAGTGGCATTGGCCAACACTGAAGTTTAAGTAGTACAATCATTGGTAGCAGAATGAGACAAAAATAATGTAGAGTTCTGTCTCTTGATAAACAAGGCATCTTTGAAATATCATCACCTGAGATTCTAAAAGTCCAATATTAGCTTAGATGGAAAAGTATTGAGAAGACTCCAGAAATACAATGACAGATTGGTATTACTAATTATCTTATTTTTAAATTAATAGACAAATGGGATAGAAGGCAAGGCAGCTGCTTAGAAATGGAAGAAGACAAGATGTGGGATTTATGTGACACAACCGTAGTATCACACTACACCTATTGGAAACCACCACAGAGCTAGAGAATACACCCAGTATTGATATCTAAATCTCGCAGATGGCCTTCAGAGTGTTTTTTTCACAGCTAGCAAACAGACACAAATAATCAGATACATTGAGCGAGCTGACTAATTTGCTAATGGAATATTTGCTCAAAGGCTGTACCTACACAGTAAAACCCTGCAATTAACCTTTGAAAACAAAAGGGATGACTGCCTGGAAGGTTTTCCAAGCTTAATTATCGATAGAAGCTGAAGGGTAAATCTAAACCTGACCTTAAATGTTTTTTACCTTTATCCCTTACTTTTTATTTAGGCAGTGAGGTAGTTCCATTCATCAACCTGCTCACATGAGAACTGAGAAGAAGAGACCTGTCACTGTTCCCTCAATTGATCATGACAAGCTGTTTTCAGATGCTGCATTTAATTGTCCCTTACATCTGTGAACCAGATCATCCTAGTTTATAGGCCACACATAAAGTTACTTTCTTAATTTAAAATATACTTTTATTTCACAATTATTTAAAGTGGTGGTATTTTGTATTTGAAACAAAAGAAAGAAAGCACAATGAAAAAATTCCAAGCAAGTGAAAACCACTACCTAGACCTAGCAATGGTGTAGTCATATAAAAACAACAGCAACTGAATCATGCAAGGGTTTAATTGAATCTAAGTCCTTTTGATATTGTACTGCACATTACTGTTTGTGCCTGCCAACAAATAGAAGGAAGAAGACATGTATAGACACTAACTATGTATCTTCTACACAGCTGATGTTCAGTCACACTATGGGACTAAATGAAGGTCAGGCACTATGCCATAGAATATGTAGATATGTGCTGTCATTTCTATAAATACACTATTTTTAGACATCCTGTGATTTAGTAATTAGTTCAATACTGTCCAGTGATATGAATCTAAGATAAATATGTGGGTTGTCTGTCTTTTTATGAATCTCCCCAATTTTTTCCCCAAATATTCAATGAACCTTTTAATCTGAGCTGAATAATCACTGGAGATTGTGTTTTTCTGTGAATTCACAAGAAAATTAGAACAGGGCAGTTGGTTTCCTAGTTAGATGTCACAGCTTACCATTAACAATCATCGAGATCTAATGCAATGAGCCCTGTGAAAGATAATTTCCTCCAATATTTCTTTTTGCAGCATATGTTCATTGTTTTGTATGTATGTATGTATGTATGTATGTATGTATGTATATTTTTTACTCATAAAAGACTAACTTATGTTAATAGTTCTTAATTTAAGATGCAACTATTCCTGAGAAAATTAAATTGATTGTTCTTAATCTCCAAAGCAAACTGATTAAATCAAATTGCTTCTACACAGATAAGTCTCATTAAAGAAACAGGCATTTTGATTCAGAGCCTTATGTCATTAAAGGAAAGTCTAAGAAGCCCTTTGACGGCTGCTACTGCAAGGTGATTTGTGCATCCAAAGTGCAATCCAAATCAGTAGATTCTTGGGTTTATTATAATGAGTAATAACTTGAAGAGGTATGTAAACTTGTAGTTCATTTAGCTAACTGATTTAGGTGTGCATTTCTTGTCAATACCTAAAGAGCACAAATTACTTGTAAACATGTCTCCCTCTTAGACTACAGAATTGTGATCTATCCATTGCCTTTTTTATACTGCCAAAGACGCATCACCTCTCTATATAGCTATCAAAGAAATGACAAATTTATACTGAGGATTAAATTGGGTATATGGGCAAATAGAAAGATGCTGTATTAGTCATTTTTCTTGTTGCTTTGGCCAAATACCTGACAAGATAGAATTCGAGAGATGAGGTTGACTTATTAAAGTGTGAATGGATCCAATCCTCTATAGTGGGAAAGACAAAACAGTAGAAGGCTCCATGACAGGAATGGTGTGCTACCAGAACTTCTCAGCTCATCACAGCTTGGTGGAAGAGAAAGAAGAGAGCAGACAGGAATTAGAACTCTCCTTAAGGCCCTCTCTAAGTGACCTACTTCCTCTAGTAAGGCCCCACCTCTGAAAAATTCCGCAACCTTCCAAATCAGCACATTCACATTCATGGGACTGTGGGCTCTTGTAAACCTCAAAACTGCAGTCAAAGAAAGTAATATTGCTCTCAAAAAATTTGCAGTGAGATCCAGACAAGCCTGTGGGGCCTTGTAAAATAGTAATTGACTATTTGTGTCAAATTTTAAACATCAGAATCTAACATATTGGAGTGCTGTATCAGGGTACCACACACAAGGTGAATTAAAGCCAACAAAATGTATTCTTTCTGAGTTCTATAGCTAGAAGCCCAAAATAAGAAGACCAGCATGGCTAGAATTTTTGAGATTCAGACTAAATGAAAATACTTAGTTATTTTTCAGCATATGGTGCCATCAGTACTATGAATCCCTTGGTGTGAAACTACATCAATGCAATCTCTGCCTGTTTGTCACAAGACTATCTGTCTCTGACTTTTCTCCTTTACTGGTGTTTTGCTTCCCCTTGTAAGTACACCAGTCATGTTGTGTACTGTCATGGGTAGGCACTGAAAGATGAAAGGCACTTCCTAAGGATTACATCTTATTTACTTCTTCAGAAACCTTACTTCTAAGTTGTTTTTACTGTTACCTGGAATTAAGGCTTCATAATATATCCTTTGGGGAAAAACAGTTTAACCAAAGCCAACTCATCTCTAACTAAATAATGTACCTTGACAACATAGGTCCATCTGTGGATGTGAAGATGTTTCTAAATAGTATTAAGATTAGCTAAATTATAGAAAATAAAATTGCATAAAATTTTAATACACAATTCTAACAGGGAGAGATGCAAAGATTGAAATTCTTACAGAATAACAGACAATTCTTTTTTTTAACTTCTTAATACAACATGATAACCGAAAGCTTTGGTTTTATTTTGACATCAACATACATGTGTTTTCAAACCTTAATTTTTTCAGTTTTATACCAGGCTTGTTTTCTGCATTCTATCTGTCATACACAGTAGCCCAATCTTTCCACCTTTAAAAAGAGACTCTTAATATAACCAGTGAGCAAACGATCTTCCCAGACTCAATCTGTTTAAATCATTTGGTTGATGTTTTAACTTCTTATGCTCTTTTTCATAAATTTGTGCATGCAATCTCACGCAGTCTGCTGATGACTTTTCACCAAGTACCTACAGAATTCTTAAATTTTAAATAGCCAGCCAACATTTCTTCTTTCTAATTTACGTAGCACAAAAATTTGAAACCAATTTTTTGTGTATATAAATCATACTGTATCTCCTATATTGTAATATTGGAAATCAGGTGATAAAATATTTAAAAATAATTGAAATTGAAGATATTTAAGGTATATAATCCATAAGTTTGAAGTGGTTATAGTTTGTAGATTTTATTTTTCAGTACCATTGAATGAGTTACCTTTGAGAGGTTAGTATTCTATTCAAATTATTTGTAATAAAATGTTATTGATTGATATGCTTTCAAATTCAATAGCAGTGTTAATATAAATTTCTCAAAATGCTAAGTATGTAATAGCCATATAGATCTCATTTGTAAAATTTATAGTCTCTTTAGATACAAATGGCCTTTTTGGCACAATACCAAATCATGTCCTGGCTCTGTCAGCCTGATTGATTACATTTCAAGTCACCATCATTAGGGCTCACAGTGGCATCCAAGATTTCTCCTTCTGTCACTGAAGCTTCAATCTTTTTCCCCAAATTAAAACATCTAAAAATCTATATATTTAAGCCTCCCATAAGTTTTCTCCAGAGTTCTGGGTAGGCACATCTCTGTGTGATCTTCTGGCTCTGAGTAATATGTAACTCAACTATTGCTCAAGTGAGGTGTACAATCACATAGGCCTAAATGTGGACTTCACCTTGCTTATCAGAACAAAGCTATTGCTTTTTGGAGTTTGAATGAAGGTAGTTTTCAGTGAAAACAGTCTCAAATAATATCACTATGGATTAGAACAGCTTATCTCCTTGGATGCCTCTATAGGAACTGCTATTATAACTGCAAATCAGTGTATTCACCCTGATCTTAAGCTGCCTTTCAACCATGCCCCTAATCCTATAGACTCAGGGGTCATAGGTGAATCCTAAATCTATGCTGGCTGGCAAAGAGGCCACCCATCTAGGTCAAGGTAATGATACCTGGTCTCCACTACACTGTTATCCATTAAGTTGTATCTTTTCCCAGGTTTTCTTGCCTGGGTCCTCTCATCGAAATCTCAGATGGTGACTTCATTTGGAAACAAAATCACCACACATGAGTGGGTTCAGATGACTAAATACTGAGGACATCATCAGGTTAAGAGTATCTCTTTATCTCTTTCAAATATGGGTACTTGTTGTATTAAAAGGTGATATTTGGGTACAGCTATTAACACAGGGAGCATGAAATAGAAAAAAAAGTATAATAATATTCTCACACTGAGAGAGGAGTCTACAGTCTTTCTGACTAGCCTCTATTACCTCCAACATCTCACATTTTTGTAAATTCTGCGATGCTAAAGGTATGCTTTACTGCCATCATTATCTTATGTGGGTACATGTGTGAGGTGGTGATGGGAGCTCACATGACACAATGTACATGTGGAGGTCAGAAGGAAACATTTGATAGTAAGTTCTCTCTTTCCATTTTATATGCTCTATTGGGGGACTCTAGGGCAATGGTTCTCAACCTTCCTTAATGCTCTGACCCTTTAATACACTTTCATGTTGTAGTGACCCTCAAACATAAAATTATTTTTGTTACTACTTCATAACAGTAATTTTGTTAGTGTCATATATTGCAATGTAAATATCTGTATTTTCTGATTGTCTTAGGTAACATATAAAAAAATCATTCAACACCCAAAAAAGTCATGGCCTACATATTGAGAACTACTGCTATAGATGAACAGAACTGATTTAATGAGTACATATATTTAAATGTACTATTTAAACTATTAGATTGAATTACACTCTATGATGCAGGTAGCATGTCATTGGCTGCTTCTCACCAGAGAGGCTAAGAATCCAATACTTGCTAAGTCTACAAAGCCACAGATATTAGGATTTCAAAACTTGGCACTGAATATCTAGAAGATTCCTACAGTACCACTGATCTCTAGGGCACACTGGAAATTTTAAGAAGCTGATTATGGAACCAATGAAGGAATGTAGTAGCCACAGAATAAATGAACGTGCCAGAAAATGGGGAGACAGGCAGAAAAAGCAAAAGATTTTTTTGAGGTGAGTATTTATGTTCCCACTTTAAATGATTTGATTAAGGGAGTCCCTACAGGAGGGCCCAGTGGATATCATTTTAGGTGGGTCTCGAACCAGTCTAATTACCAGGAAAGATTAGTCATTACACATAGTTTCTAAGGATCAACCTCAGATGAAAGCCTTGCAGGGGCAATGTTTTTATCCATTGAGTCAGGTTGTCTATAGTTTTGGGGAAACTCTATGATGGGATTTTATTACAACAGCCCTAGAGAACTCATCAAGGAACCTATGAGCATCTGAATACCATCTGTTCACTGTAGAAACACAGATATATATTTGCACACATGTATAATAGAATAAATGATGTAACATAATAACTAATGTACATTTACATATAACACATAAAGAAATGTAACTAAATTACTTTGTGAAAATATTTTTGTTTTATTACTTAAAACATTAAGTTTTAAGTTATTGATTCAAACTATAAAATGAAATATGATTAAATTATATGCAGAAAATATCCAAAAAACAACTAGACACATAAATTTCCAGGCTTGGTTAGATTTCCTATGGAGTTTGTATGCATAAACACATTATTATTCATTTTTAGTATGACTGTATATTAGCAAAGACTTCAAATAGGAACTCTCTGGCTTATGGTCCTTTGAGTGATCAAAATTCCCTATAAATCCATGTTATACAGTTTCTGTGTTTATTACCATATGATTCAGACTGATATAAGATATGCCAGTACAGTGTGGACTTGCCTGAATATACATGCACAGACAAACAGGTGCATATGCTTAAAATGCTAGATTTCTCACAAGAAATATGCTAACAGTAGATGCCAGAACAGATTGTAGTCACACTCTACACAGGCCACAAGTCATAGGGCCATATGCTGTGATGTTTAAAAATCTGATTTATTGCCAGCACACATCACATCACTATACGTGGAATATGTGACCATTATTTTATTTACTTTTCCATTAGATTATCCCATGGGACTTTCATGGAATGGAGGAATTGGGGAGTATGTTTAGGGAAAGACAAAGTTTAATAGTGACTTATTTAGAGCAGTTGAGGTTGATGAACATTTTTTCCCCATCTCTACATACATCCTTTATCTTTTTCATTACTGTGACCTGATACTTACTTGACAAGAAGCAACTACAGGGTGGAAGAGTTTGTTTTGACTCAGTGTATGAGGCATATGGCACATCTGGCAGGCAAGGCATGACAGCAGGAGATGCTCACATTTTAATCAGCTGGAACTTGATTACATCTGAGTGGATCAAGAAACAGAATGGGAATGCTGATACTCTCTTGGCTTTCTCTCCTTCCCACTTTTTATTTAGCCCAGGATCCAGCATTTTAGATGGTGTTTCCGACCTTCAGTGCTGGTCTTTCCTTCCTAGTTAATCCTTTCACAGAGATGACACATCCTTGCAGATGTGTCCAGACCTGTATCTCTTAGATGACTCTGAACTGATTAGCTTAACAATGAAGATCAATCATCATGATATCTTTCTTCACTGGTCAGTGTGCATTTATAATTTTTCACTTGCCAAATGTATCTACTAAAGAACTCTGTGTAAATAACTATCATGCTTGTTGGTTGAAATGCAATCAGGGAGAATGCGACAGACATGCTTTAAATACATATATACATTGCCATCAGTCTTTACAAATTTAGAGTCCTTAATTCTAACACAGTTTGTAGAATAACTCATTAAGCAAAGTTTATATGGAGGAAAGGGATGCTAACCAAGTTGAAAGTATCAAAATGCATTCATTTACTATACAGAAAGCCAGCCTTTTTTATTACCTTTACAATGCAAGAAATTTTGCATGCATATGTATAAATGTTTCTGAACTTGTATTAAAGTAAGTCTAGAATACAATTTTTCACTTTCTTCACAATATTTAAAATTATTGGCTTAAAATTATTTCTATTAATAAAGAATAATTCCACTCTAACACACTGAAGAATGTGAGTGCCCACACCTAATCTCATTAGCTTTCTTGTGCCACTTTGCACAGTTATATCCAGGATGCAGCTGCCAGGGAAACCTGAGAAAGCACACAACAGAGAGCTACCAGCAGTTTTAAACTTGGAATTTTCTGTTGATTATCAAGGATGTTTCAAGGGAACAATCATTTTTGGTTTTGAATAATATCTAGAAAAACTGGAACATGAAGATTTTTTTTTAAAAAAAAAAGGAAAAAATACCTGATTACCCAAAGCATTGTTTGGTTTTATTAAAAGACCCAACATCTCTGGTGCTTCATATCATGTGAGAAACATGGTGAAAAATAAACAAGTCCTGCATTTCCACAGCTCTAATGACTTATACTAATAAAACCTTCATCTAAATACAGATTTTCATTAAAATTCAGCATGCAACGGTATTATGAATTCCACTCTAATGGATTCCAAATAATTGCCCTTTAGAAATGACAAATAGCTGTTTAAACCCACTGATAAGAACATGCTGCTTCTTGCCAAACAATAGGCCCTCTGCATTTACTGTGCCATATATGCCTAAAATTTATTTATTAGTTATTTATTGATATGTGAAATCAAAGTGATGACAAATGAAAAAAGATCCCTGAGAGCCCCAACTCATTTCTTAGAATATTTGTTGCAGCTTCTGTGAGTGACAAAAAAGAGCTACAGGGATGGCAAGTCTGTGTGAGAAGTGGCCAGCCCCCTCCCCACTTTTTCTTACTCTTTTTATTTATTTTCATGTGTGCAGTTAAAAATGAAATGTGTTTATGGTGGTCACCGTGACCAATAGTTTCCAAAGCATGTAGGCAAAGCTGCTTAGGTGTCCTCTGCTACCTGTCACTTCATATTCTCACTGAGTTTATGGGGACTCTTTTTAAAAGGCAGCAAAACCCATTTAAATTAAATGGACATTGCTCAGCTCTCTTTGAAGCATTGGCCTAGGAGTTGGTTTTATTTTTGTATTACATTCCTTATTCAACTGGATGGTTGTCTATACTAGTCAAAAATAGTATTCTGCCAGTCATGGCTAAAGGAGATAGAATAAAAATTCCTTATATGGAATTAAAGTAAACTTCATTATTGGACTACCAACATTTCCTGCATAAGCAAGTAGTTTTATTTCATAGTGTAATTATATCATTCTGGGTGTGTTCAGTTAAAAAAAAATTGTGTAGGGGAAGGAAAAAGCTTTAAACTAAGTAAGACAAATGATACAGTGGAAAAACCAAATAAACTTTTATTCATTCTATTGATATGGAATCCCTTTAACACAGTTAGTTTTATACCTTTACCTTTCAGAAAAGAAAGAAAGAAAAAAGAGAAAGGGAAAAATAGAAAAAAGAAAGACGAAAAAATATTTGGAAAAAATGTGTCTTCATCAAAAAGTAGAAAAACAGTCTTCTGAAATTGAAATGCAGTTCAGAATTTATAACATCTTTTGTTCCCTGTGGGAAGATTTATTAAGTCATTATGCTCAGGGTAATATTTTATATTTAGAACAGTCTATGTATGCTGTATGTACATTTATACATGGAGTGGTCCACTTATGCAGATAAACACATATAAATCAGACAAACTACAGGGAAATGAAAAATTTTCAACTTATTCCCAGCCCACCCTCCAGAAAAATATTTATTACACATTAAAAACACATTTCCCACCTTATCTCTGCCATCAATATTAATAAGATTCAAGCTCTGTTCAGGAAAGAAATGATGGTGGGGCCAGAAAAGAGAAGGGACGTGGAAGCCAAGCTGGTACCATTGCTTATAACCGAGTAGCCCTATTGCTGTCTCCCCAAGATGCAACTAAGAGTAAAAACACAGCAAGGAAAACAGCTTAAAACAACATAGCTACTAAAATTATTGTGTAATGAGTAAAGGCTGCTTTTAATTTTCTCTTCATATTTGTGTATAAATCTGGGGGCGGTGTTTCTAAAGGTTTTCTTTTCTGTAGTGATGCTGCCCTTTTTCTCCAGGACCTTTCTGTCTTGCTTTGGGTCAGCTATTTTTCCTCTACCCATGGGTACCCAAAGGAGACCAGCCACTGTGTTTGCATGCCTGCCTGCTCACTGTATTCTTTGCTGCATTCAACTGGCCTTTCAGGTCTGTTGACTGCTGCTATACAAGTTAGCTTTTATGCTCTGATGACAGGTTTGCTGAAGCTAGACGGTTTCTGAAAAGACAGTCTATTTGCATAAACAATGTCATCCTAGGGGGTCTACTGGAAACACAATCAAAATTCACTGGAGCAAATCCTTCTGATCAACTTTTTTTTTCCAGCTAACACCTCCTAAAGTTACCATCTGTATGCTAAAATGCAGCTGAGAGTTTGAAGAATTCTTTCTTTCCTATTCCTGTGTGCCCAGCTTTCTCAAACAATCCAAAAATATATATTTATTTTTCCCAGATTTTCTGAAAAGAATCCACAAAGACTGCTATATACAATGAGGACTACATTGTGTGCTAACTGCTGGTAGGGACAGCTTCATATCAGCTGGCCAAAGCCTTACATTGCATTTGTCTTCAGAGCCTCATCAGAATGTATATACCAGGCAGGAACTTGCCATTCCTGGAACCAAGAGCATTGGGAATTACAAAGAGTGAGGTACATCCCACTCACAGAAACAGACACAATTTTGGTAGCAAGTTTAAAAGAGGCTAGAGCAAGCTGGTAAGAAAAAACTGTATCCATAAAACCAAGAGTTAGTCACATTGATGCCAAAGCGTGGCTGGGTTTCTAAGCATCTTAAAGCAAATTCAGTCTCAAAAGGGTCCTTCATAGCAGTACTTAAAATTTATCAGGTAATAAAGATCCTGAGATTATAATGTGTGCCTTGCCAAGCAATAAGGACCTCCTCTCCTATCTAAAGTCATGGATGTAATTTGATTTCAATCTCTTTTACTTCATGGAGACAGTAAATATTATGACTTACTGGATACTGAGGAACAGCAGAAATTCTTCCAACATCTTCTTACCTCCTGTTCCCTTTGTCTGGTATAAAAAGGCAATCCAATATTTTATCGATGTACTGGATTGTCCAGTCTTAGCATTACTTGTCTCCCACTTAAAAATGTCATGTGAGGCCTATAAATATGATTTCCCATAAAAAGTATAGAACTTCTCAGAGAAATAATGGATCTTTTACCTGTAGCAGTAATGGGTAGAATGTAACTATTGACAAGAAACGAAGATACTTCTTTTTCATTTAATTAATTAAATAGAGACATGGTCTCATTATGTAGCTGTATCTGACTTTGAACTCTCAGAAATCCCACTTCAACATCATTAGTGCTGAGATTACAGGCATGTACCACAACAAAAATGTGTTCCTCGTTTTTTATGCATACACAGTTTAATATGTATATTTTACACTTTAATTTTTGCATAAAAGAGTAAAATGATACATTAATGAATCTTCACATTAAATCAAACCTTTGCATAAAGACCTGAGTCCAAATTCTCAGCATACATATAACAACCTAGCACTGTAACCAACTGGGGGAAGTGGTCAGAAACATGTGGATACTCAGAGGTCACTGCCCAGCTGGTTAAGTTAATCTTTCATTGAGCTCCAGGCTTACAGAGAGCTCTGTCTCCAAAACAGGCTAAAAGGCAACCAAAAAAGACATCTGACACTGCAGACACTGATTTCTCCGCTGCCCACTCCCACACACATACATCCATATCTACTGGCCCTCACACTATCTCCACTATGCTCTGGACTCTCCTGGATCCAGAGCAAATGTTCTCATTCATGTAGAAGGGGAAGAAAGTGGAAGAATACCTCCATCCTGCCAGTCAGTGAATGTGTGGAGCCTGGGTGATATGAACTAGGATTTGAAGTAAAAGACAGTGCAGAGTTCTTTATTTACGGTTCATTGCTAATCATTCAAGAGGCGTGATGGGATGGGGGTCATAAAGTTTTTACTGAGCACTTTTCCCTGATCTATAGGCAGTCAGTAAGACTTGCTTATTTATGTGGAATTGTGCTCTACCTCAGTAATTCTGGCCACTACCCCTCTCTCACCTAACCTTGGCTCTTTAAGGAACTTGGAGATTCTGGGCTTCACCAAGGTTTAACGCTCTTCAAAGGGAACTAATAATAATATGAATCTGGCTGGAGACATCAAAGAATTTGAGGAATAGAAAGACTTCATGACAAAAGATCCCTTCCATACAAAATAATCAAAATTCACTATGTGTGCTGGTCCCAGTGAGGAAGTCTTCTGTCATATCACACAATATGCGAAAGGTGCATAACAGGACTGAAAAGCTAGCGTGGACATGTAAATGAATATTTTGTGCCATGTTCATTTAGTTTTGACCTGTTTGATCATTTCACCATATAGATGAACTGAGTTATGTTTGAACCTCCTTTTCTGGTAAATGTTGGAAGAACACAGGTACAGAACGGTTAATGAAGTCACCTGCTTTACAATTATTCATGACTTGCTGGCTATTCCAATATACAGAGCAAGTACCTCTGCATTGTGACATTAAAGCATTCCCTGTGAACAATCTGTCTTTCTTAGCAGCAAGCAGAAGCTTCTGCCTCATAAGTCCTTTATTACCATGTTATCAAAAACCTGTCAGATATATGGGCCATCTCATCAATTTTCTTGGTATTGCATGATTGGTTTCACCATGCTCCATTCTTCAAGCAATGAGGCTACCTTCTTTTTAGTTCTTAGTTACCATAAAGTAGGCCCAATATCTCATGGGGGTTTTAAGCAATATGTCTCTCACTTGAACATGTGATTTTATCTCTCCTCATGTAAACTGCCTAACTAGTATCTTTTTTGTGGGAACCAAGGTCACACACTGAGATATGCTCTTGAGGCTCAACAGACTTCAAGATCTCCTTGATATTCTTGTCCATGGGATTGGTTACTGGGGAAAAAAAACCAGCCTCATCTATAGCCCTTAAGATTTTAGACTTGGGGGGCTGGAGAGACGGCTCAGAGGTTAAGAGCACTGACCGTTCTTCTGGAGGTCCTGAGTTCAATTTCCAGCAGCCACATGGTGGCTCACAACTATCTCTGATGACATCTGGTACCTTCTTCTGTATACAGTATACTTAACAAATAAATAAATCTTAGAAAAAAGATTTTAGACTTGGTAAAGTTGAGTAAACCTTCTTCTTCTTCTTCTTCTCCTCCTCCTCCTCCTCCTCCTCCTCTTCTTCTTTCTCCTCCTCCTGTTTCTCTTCTTCCTGTTCCTCCTCCTCCTGCTTCTTCAATTTAAGTTTGATATGTATTCCAATGGAAGGAAATTTGGTTTCTATCTGGAAGGGGAAAAACAAACAAACAAGAACACATTGTTACTCATCAGTGCCCATGTTCTGAATCAACAATTTGACATCCAACTGTCAATTGCTGACCCATTTTGACCCATCTTCTCTCTCCTTACTTCCACTGCTGCTTGAACCAATCATTATGCCAGTTGTGTATACAGAACTTCCTGGACCAGATAAGAAGTAAAAAGATTCTAAATCTGATGTAGAAGATGCCTCTAAATCCCAGTCTAACCAAAACTCAGCCCACTGCTCTTGCGCTGGGGAAGAATAAATTCAGTAAATCATTGTTGTTCTCACTTCTGGCAGAAGAGCTATATCTACCCTTTGAACCCTTCGAAAGACTATTGTGCTTGACAACAGATTAACTACTCTAGGGTGCAGTGTTACTGTTCTGGTGCAGCAACAAAGTCAGCTACAGCTCTTTGGCTGTACAAACAAATCTTTGTCATTTTTGGTGTCTTAGCCCTTTGCAAGCTTTTATGAGAAAATCCTTTTAATTGATTGTCAGCATGTCTATTGTATCTGATATTATTGAGCCATGAATTAGTTTTCGTAAAAAATGACTGAAAAAGATTCCAATCTACTTCCTAGTCACCTCATGGCCTCTATCCAAAGTCAAAACCAATTGAATCATTGGATGTAACTGTTTCTAGTAATGGGATTAGTCATCTCAGGTGATTCTTGAGTAAGTTTCAAGGGGCCAAAGATTGCGTAAACATACTATCAATTTTCAAGATACTATCTTTATTTCTGAGGCATTCTGTTTTTGTTTCCTTGGAAGAAATTTTCCACCACTTTCATTGGTTCATTGTCAAAAAGACAGTTTTCCTGAAGGCAGCTTGGAAGCTATAACATTTATCCTGGTTGCACTGTGTATTTTTTTATTGTTATTCTTTATACTAACCATTATTAAGTCATGAGTTAAATTTGAACATAAAAAAATAAAAGGAGATAATATATCATTTCAGCTGTAGAATCAATCACTCTAATTTTTTTTAAAGAAAAAGGAAAATAGTCTATCACCCAACAACATGAAAGAAGATATTTTGGGTTTCAGGATATAGGAGGCAAAGAGTTAGTAATGGTGTGTTGATTTTCAAAATTGTCTCATTGATCCTTCTTTCTGAAGGAAGATTTTTTTGTTTAGATCTCAACACCTTCTGTGTAATTCTCAAATGCTACCAGTTTTTTGATCTATTTTCCCTACCAGAGAAAACTTACTGTGAACTTTTCACTTTCTCTAAAACATATGGCTTAGATGTTATCCACCCATGCAAAAATTTTCCATGTGTCTCTTTTTGGACATCATTGTATGAATGAAGTTTTGGACCCATCCTAGCCCCTAGATCTGGACTAGCAGTCCCAAATAATCACACAGAGAATTATATTAATTATATGTTGTTTGGCCTATAACTCCGGCATTTTACTTGCTAACTCTTACTTTTAAATGTATGACTAGCCAAGTGGCTTTTCTCAGAGCATCATTTTTGTCTTCTTTCCTCTGTCTGCTGGCTTCTTGGCTCTGATCTTCCTCCTCCCAGAGTTTTCATAGACTGGTAGCCCCACCTATACATTCTGTCTACCTTATGGGCAATCAGCATTTTATGAAACTAATAGGAGGGACAAAAATTTACAATGTACAAGAGAATAATCCCACAACATTTTTCCTTTTTTAAAGAATTAAGAACCCTAAATTTAATTTTCTTTGTATAGTTTCTTTTTCTCACCATTAATTATAACAACTTGTAACCAACACTGTAAACAAAAACAAATATCTATAATTTATTTTTTGAGAATGTGGGTAAATTTCTCTAGACTGCTTCTTGTTGAATGAGGGTGTTGGCAATCTTATGGGTCTCCAAAGAAAATAGAATTATGGACAAGTTCTTAGTAGTCTGTGAGGCTAGGTCATCTCAGACAGTCTTCTTGAAGCTGTTCTAAATACAGAGCTTAGAGGAAATTGTAACAGCTCTCAAATGCTGGATCATCTAGGTCATTTGATTCCATCAGAGACTTTTCAGGTCTTCTTCTATCAAAACTTGTTTTTCTTAACCTAGAACGAATCTATAACTTTTCATTTTCTGTGGAGATAAAAAGAAAACCTCTTATCCAAAGTAATATATATTTTCACTTCAATTTGGAAGTCAAGGCATTTACAAAACATATAGATTGGATTAATCCAGTAGTATTTATAATCAAATGTCCCTTATCAGCTTTTGCTCCTTCCTCAGCAGTCAAACAATTCAAAGACAACAAAACATACAATATCCAAACTTTCTGTATATTTTTCATATGTACATGGTTTATGTATTTGTTTTACTATATTTTTAAGGACTTTCTCTATTTCTTTTGCTCCCAACCTTACATATATTTTTAAATACACCAAAAACCATTTAGAGAGTTGTGTTGTTGTTGTTTGTGTTTTCTCTAGTATTAATCTGTCTTTACTGTATATCTCTATTCCTTTTCTGTTTATAATCATACCTTTAATCTGCTAATGCATGACTAGGGTTACAGACATGGCTATGTCAGCTGACTCCACCCACCTTCCTCTATTTTTTTTTTCTGTTTCTATTCATACTTTTAATTCTGCTAAGGTGTGGCTAAGATTAAAGTCTTTGCTATGGCAGCTACCTCCACCCAGCTCCACCTAGCTCTTTGGTTTGTAAAAGCTTACATTCATGTCCGAGTTATTGGCAGGAACCAAGTTTATCATCCCAACTCTTGGGAATTTTAGGGTCCAGACTGCCACCAAGCAGAACACCACTTCCCTCTGCTCATAAACACCATTTAAATGTTTGGCAGCAGGACCTCTTAAAAGAATCACACATTTATGCTGAGTCAAAAAGCAACTCTAAAAGGAGCCACACCTCTGCTTGCCTCCAGCAAACAGAGCCCTCCCAAGTAAATGCTGCTAGTCTGATCCCTTTTGGCTGTAACAATAAAAACCTTAAATCAAGGTCTGCTTGAACCAAAGTTTCTGTGTGACAATGGTAACACACCATGTTGCAGCCCAGGCTGCATGCAGCAAACCCATAATTTTGCAACTCAAACCCAAATACCACACTGTACCATGGCCCACTTAACAGACACAACTAGGAAGCTGTTTTTGACTTCTTTTAGAATCAATTTTAATATTTCTCAGGTATATGTCGATTGTGCCCCATGTTGGAACACCATTTATAGTAAGATGTTTCTGACTGGTCTGGCCTTGAGATCTAGACCAGTAATCCCAATTAGTCACACAATGTCTTATATTAATTACATGCCTTTTAGCCTATGACTCAGTCACATTACTTGCTAACTCTTAATTCTTAAACTAACCCATGATTAAACAAGTAGTTTAATATCTTTTCTCAGGGCAGCATTTTCATTTTCTTTCCTCTGGCTTCTTGGCTCTTTTCTTCTTCCTTTTAGAGTTTTCTTAGTCTGGTAGCCTCATTCATACTTACTGTCTGCATTCTGGCCAAACAGCGTTGTATTAAACCAGTAAAAGGGACAGGTATTTACAAGGTACAAGAGAAAAATCCCATAGCAAGACTTACTTGGTCACTTCATTTCTAGGTCTGTCACCTAGTTGATGTTATGCATAGGCACATATGGGACCATCCAGACCAATCTATTCCAAGAACATGATTAATGTATATTCTTGAACAAGGTGACCAAGAGTCATCTAGAAAGCCACTGTTGAATCTTTTTCAACCTGTGCCCAATGAATTATTTGGGTTTCAGCTGAGAGACCGAACAAGCATGTACCTTTTCATCACAATGTGACAATGAGCGTTCTTAGGGTTGCACATTTTGTTTAGTAAGCAAAATAAATTTGCATCTTTCCCCAAAACTAAAATATTAATCATCCATTTAAGAGGTAGTACAGAATATGAAGTTGTTTTTACTTTAGTTATACTGATTACCTATAAAATTGAGCCCTAGAATAAAACCATGTTAGCTTCAATTCATTGACAGAGCTTTTTAAAGAGTATAAAATGAAAGTAGTTTAGGCAATCATTACACACCCTACTTATTATACCTGGATTTTTGCTGTGTGTCTAGAAAAATTTAAAGCAGAAATGTAAAGATAAAGTGAGATGATCTGAATTTCAGTGGTATATTTCCTGTGATTTATTTGGTAAATTTGGTACAGAAAGGGAATTCTGACCAAGGCTAATGTTTAACCAGCTTCATAGTGTTGCTAGCGTTCTAATGATATCTCTAATTCAATGTTAGATAGAATGAAGAGATTTGGGATCACTTTTTGCTTTTCAAATTGGTCAGTGGATGACCTAAGGAGAATATTGATGATAATGTTTGCTAGAAAACAAAACAATCAAAAGATGTGGTACATATAAATATTTATAAATATAAATATAAAAAATGGATGAACTCCTAAAAAGTATGAGCCAAGATATTGATTTATTTAAAGACATCATGCTGACTAGCAGGTAGCTTGTGTTTTATATATGTATGTAGAAGCTGATGGTTTGATAGCATAATGCCATTGTTCTTAGAAAGCAAGGTAAAATACAAAATTACATGTCAGATTCCTAAATCAGCTTGCAAATGCTTATGCAGCCTGGTTTTTAATGTATCATATATTTGGTTTGAAGTGGTTTTCCAATTTTTTTAAAACACACACATCCTTCATTTGGGTAAATTTTTATTCCAAATACATTTTGAAAGGTAACTTTAACAACATTTTTATAACACTGTATGAATGATGAAAGTATTTTACCTTTATATCATATCACAGATAAGTCACATGAGCTAATAATTTCTCATGACACTCAACATGATTCTAGACATCTTTAGATGTGTCAAAGAGCAAGGTAAAAACTCAGCATTTCGGAATGGTTCCTATGGACTTTGAAAATCTGTTTTATCACCCCTACAGGCCAATAGTAATATGCTTAAATTTAGTGTCATTATAGACTGGATGTATTTCATTTTTCATAATGACCAAGGCTTACCAAGCTGGAGTCTAGTAGAAAGGACTACCGAAGCTCAAAAACACAGAACATTTTTGTCAACTATAATTGCTTTAACTGAAGAATATTTCTAGAATTCTATTTAAAGTAATGATAACTTTTTTCTCCTTTATGATAGATAATTCTTAAGTAGGTTTCAAGGCTAAGTAGCTATTACTATTTTTACTGGAACAAAGTCTTTAATATGACACTGAAAGAAATTAATAATAAAGAAAGGTAAGATGTTCACGCTGGTGGTTATGAAAGGAGGTCAGGATAATGAGCCTGTGCTCAGAGAGGAAAGAGCATGCACAGGCTCATATTTTAATTACCTCAACATGTTCGCCTATTGCCACTTTAAAAAATAATCATTCCTCAAGTGCTAATACAGTTGTTCTGTCATTATTAAGATGGAGGGTGTGGAGTTTTACATAAACTCTCTTCTCAGGAAACTCTACATAAGAATTAGTACTCTGGTGGTATGTTTTATATCCTAGGAATTGCAATGTATCCTCAATAAAAATTGGATCATTGTATTAGGGTTTTTTCTCACTATGACAAAAAAAAAAAAAAAAGCATGAGAAGCAGCATTAAGACTTTGGTTTTTTGTTTCAGAAGAAACCATCTATCATATCAGAGAAGTCATGGTTGATAAAATAGCTTAGTCTGTGGTTGGTGGAGCTTGTGGCAGCAGCCCCTCAAATCAGACATGATGTGAGATGTTTTTCTGTACATGGTTAATATGCTTTAGTTAATAAAAACTGTTTTGGCCTATGGCAAGGCAGGTTAGAGACAAGGGAGAAACCCAAGCAGAAATGAAGGAGAAGAAGGACCTAATCAGAAAGATGTTGCAAGCTGCCCCAGGAAAGCAATATATAATAGGGCACAGTTAAAGGCATGGAGCATGTGACAATGCTATATTAATAAGAAATGGGCTGAATTAAGTTGTTGGTAGTTGGTAATAAGCCTGAGCAATAGGCCAAAAAATGTGACTAATATAAAACTCTGAGTAATTATTTTATTTTTTAAAAAAAGAAAACAAAACTGTTGAACTGGGTTCAGGAGAGCTTTGTCCTTACCAAGCAGCCCAGATCAGACAGAAAAACTTCAGACCACAAATGACACCCATTGTTGGGCAGTGAAAAGCTTGAAAGAGATTCTAAACAAACAGAAATAGAACAACACTAGGCTTCCTAGTCTCAGACTCTTATGCCAAAAGTAGTGCAGATACTTGTCTCCCAGCAGCTGCCTAGGAGATGTAATAAACTGCCAGCCACCATGAGCTAAGCAGCCTGGCTAATTCCTGAAGTCTATCTCACTATTCCAAGTATAAAGAGGCTTCATTGGCCACTGCTTGCGCATTTGGAAGCACAGCTGTGTTCTTAAAAACACAGCTTCATGTTACTTAAAACTGCTTCCCAGAATTGAGGCATGACTCATTGGTACCTGCACTATTGTTGAAAATGTAAATGGGTGGAGCTGGCAACCAATAGTTCTAGCTAAATAGTTTAGCAATTTAAAAACTTTATTGGTCAAAATATGATTAAAGATATGCAATAAATCAGATTCAGATGGGGAAAAATCCTCTAAACAAGTAATAATATGAGTAAAAGTGAGATGATTAGAAAAAAAGGGAAAAAGGGAATGGGTAGCTATATAAAGAAATAGTCTTAAAAACAAAATCTTTAAGGAGACAGTAAAAATAAGATAAAAATAGCTATTTAAAGATGAAAAATACACCAAATTCTAGATTATGTATATTATTATGTTTTTTTTTTAACTGAAAATGAGCTAACTGCAAAGAGACATTTCATTGTAATGGATGCTAAGTTAAAGCAACATATATACTTTAACGGGATCTTGACTTTGAAATTTGGGTCTAAGTATGTGTGGCTTTGGATAAAAGGTTCTGCTTTTGTTACCACAGGAGATTTCTCTGTTGGGAAGAAATGGCCCAGATGATCCAACATCCACAGGAGCTTAAAGGTCACTGACTCACATTATGCAATCTCATGGTCCCTCAAAGATTAACAGTGCCCCTCATTAGCAGAAAGTAGCCTAGAAAACTATGCCCACAATTCAGAAAAAAAAATAGATTATGAATGTTTATCTTTATTTAGAAGATTTTGTTATTGGTCATAGTCAACTTCTTTCCAAAGAATAAAAGAAGGTAAAGATATAATAAAATAAAAGATAGATTATTGAATCTACTTTTAAAAAAATAACTACTTGTTTAAAATACTTTACATTTTATCTTGAGACCTCTTGCCCTTTCTGGGGAGGAGATGGGGGGATGGGGAGAAGAGATTGACTGGAAGATGTCGGGAAGGGGGAAGGGAGTTTGAACAACGGGATACATGGATAAAAAATGAGACTTTACTGTATAAAAATAAAATAAAATAAACCGTATAACTGAAAAAAATACATTGATATGGATTTTAGTTTATTGACACAAATTTAAGATTAACATTGTTATACTGCAAGTATATAGTTACTCTTGTTAAAGATTTTATGTTTATATGATTCTTTTAAAATTGGAATGTATAAGTAAGAAATGCAGAATAATAGTTATTTATAAAAATCAACTCATAGTCATGTCACTTAAGTTTTTTTAGATATACAAACATATATTTTAATTAGATAGGTAATCTTTAAAGACCTACAGAATATGGCATGTAAAATATTTTAAGAACTTAGTATTTCCCAGACAATGAGACAGTCTGCTTCTGGGAGCACTAATCTACTTCAAGAGGATAAAAGGAATCAAAGAAACTCCAAATAAAGTTTAGGTTCTTTGTGATGAAGGTTGGCCACTGGGAAAGAAATGGTTATTGTCTCAACTACTTAACAATATGCTATATAAACAGGACATGCAGGACATACATAGGAAGATGACCACTGTACTTTGTCAGAACAAGCCATATGATTTTTTAGGTTCCTGCTTCACAGAGAAAACTGCCAGACTTTCAACAAGACATAGGGAGAAGTAATTGCCAATTGGACAAAACAGTCCTTCAAACTTCTTATGTTACTAAAAAGTCGGGGCCTGTAGGCTAAAGATGGATGCCCTGACATTATAAAGAAACTTTAGGTAACTGTCCAGGGAACCAGATGTCTCTGTCATTTCTAGAATTTTAGAAGCTTTTCACAACGCACTTTCTGCTTACTCAGGTAATACTATATTCTTCTGTGGTCTTGATGGACTTGAAGACTACATAGTTATAATTTTTTTAGCTATAATAACAGGTAAATTATATATAAAACTTTAGCCTCACAAAAATAGGAGATATGATTAAAAGAATATTTTCTTCAATTTAGCTAAATACAAAGAGGCTAGATGTTGTTATGGTTCTGTCCTGGACTTTCCAGGCTTGGACCAAAGGTTTAGTCTCACTCTTGGCCCTGATTTACCTCAAATAATCACACATAGGCTTATATTATTTTAACACTAATTGACTTAAGGCTCAGACATATAATTTGCTAGTGCTTGCTCTCAATCTAACCCATCTTTTTTAGCTGTGTTGCTCAGTACCTTTTCTCAGAAGAGCATTTCAGCTTCTCTCCTCTGTGTCTGCTGAATCTCCTCACCATGTCTGTGGTGGCTCTCTCTGGCTGCTCTACCTGGTATCTGTCTCTGTTCTTCCTGTACTCAGAGTTTTCTTAGCCTGGTAGCCCCACCTACACTTTCTGTCTGTCTTTTGGCCAATCAGCTTTAATTAAACCCATAGTCGGGACAAATATTTACATTACCAGCATAATCTCACCACAGCTAGATATTATAACTTTAGTTCTTGCTTGATAACTGTTTTGTTATATGTAATTTTACTATGTTAAATTTAAACTTTCCTTTTACACTAGACAGAAAAGAAAAAAAAGTGATGTGGGATGTCTTTCTGTATGCTGTGAATATGATTTATTACCATTTGTTAATAAAGAAGCTGTTTGAACTAAAGCAAGGCAATATGGAAGCAGGTGGGAAATCCAAGCAGAGATAAAGACAAAGGAAGACAGAATCTGAGAGAAGCTACAAGCTGCCTCTCAGGAAGCAAGATGTAATGGAACACAGGTAAATCCATGGAACATTGGCAATACATAGATTAATAAAAATGGGTTGAGTTAATTTGAAAGATTTAATAATGAGCCTGAGCCATAGGCCAAACAATTTGTAATTAATATAAGCCTTTGAATATTTATTTTATAAGCAGGTGCTGGACTGTGGATGTGAGAGCTTTGTCTATACCAAGGGGCCCAGATGGGACAGAAAAACTACCCAAGCAGGAATCAGCAAGTTTTAGAACTAAATCAGAAATCAATTCCTTGTATGTGGTAACTACCAATAACTGCCCTATGTCCCCAAAATTTCAATACCTCCCAAGAGCATCACTATCTGGGTACCAAGTGTTCAAACACAAAACAGAAAGAGACATGTCACATTCAAATCGTAACAATTATATGGGCATCAACAGTTATTAGTATACAACATTACATCTGTTTTCCAATGAAGCATTGTTGTCACAGTCAGGTTGCTATTCAAAGACTGTATTCCAGCAAGAGACATAGCTGGGATTTGAACCTAGGGATTATGTCTATAGCATTTATCTAAATCTAGAACTCAAATATTTTTAGTGTTTTTTTCATCTGTATGTACACAAGCATATATACATAATACCATTTTTGTTTCTTTTATTGAAAATAGTTTTTATTCACACAATATATTATGACTACAGTTTCCTCTCACTCAACTTTTCCAAGATCCACCCCACATTCACTTTCATCCAAATCCATACTCCTTCTGTATCTCTTTTGAAAGTAAAACAGGCATGTAAAAAATAAATATAAAACAAAACAAAACCAATCAGAATAGGATGAAACAAATAAATAGAAGGAAAGGAGCAAAAAGAGAGAAGAAACAAAAAAATGGAAGAAAGAGAGAGAGAAAGAGACAGATGTGGGACCATATACATGTTCACACACATGAATGTCCAGCACAGAACTGGAAGCTGTAATATATACAAAGAAATCATAAGAAAAATAAAAATACAATGCCCTGACAAAAATTTATGAGACAAAAAACTTCCCAAGATGCCATGGAGTTTATTTCATGTTGAACATCTACTGCTGGGTATGGGGCCAACCCTTAAGAGTAGTTTGTATCCTCAATAAGACTGTGTTAGAGAGAACTAATTTTTCATTTGTGAGTGATTACCAATAGGAGATAGCTTCTGGATTCAAGACTGGCTGTGAATGTCTACTTCTCTCAGATCTTGGACCCATTCTGGCACAGACACCTGCAGGCCCTGTGCATGCTACCGTAGTTTCTGTGAATTCCTATGTATAAAAATCTTCTTGTGCTTAGAGGGGCCTGTTTTCTTGGTGTCCTCCATCCTCTCTGACTCTTATACTCCACCTCCTCTTCTATTGGGTTTCTAAGCTCTGAAGTGTGAGATTTAATGGAGATATCCCATTTACAAATGAGAGTTTTAAAGGTCTCTTCCTCTCCATGTAATGTCGACCTCTGTGTAGGGAAAACAGGCCAGCCAACAAAACTCAGCTACTCACCTTGGCCCTGAAACTAGTACTAGAAACACACACACACACACACACACACACACACACACACACACACACACACACACACACATACACACATACACCGTGGATCTGAAATCTGAGCCTGTGAAGGAAAGACTTTATTTCTGAACATAGAACATGCCCTGACTCTGAAACCAGTGCCTAAGAAACACATTTTTTTTTTTTTTATCTAGAATCACAGCCCATGAAAGAAATATGACCTGGCCTTAGAAGTGGAGTCAAATGCTTAAAAAAGACCAGTGAAAGAAACATACTTTGGCTCTGAAACCAGCTATCTCTTCCTCAAACCAACTGACCAGCAAAACCAACCAATCACTGAGCAGACAAAACTAACCAATCCTTTAGTTTCCTTGGAGAAACTCTGTCCCTAAAAAGCCCCATATAAACACATCTGCCTGTTCAGTTGTTGGCTGCTTTTAATCCACCTCCTGGACTTCTCCTTGCCAAATAAATCTCTTTTTCTTTTTTCTTTTTTTTTTTTCCTTCTTTATTTTGTATTTATCAAAAAAAAACACAGTAAAAAAAAGAATTTAAAATGTGGAAGGGTTAACAATAACTATACAGAGGATAAGAATCATAAGCATGGCTTATCAAGGGTGGAAATACAAATAAGATTGCTACACCTATATTTTCTTTGTGTTCATCTTTCCCTCTGAATTTTTT
>PVIH01011257.1:0-70244 GCA_004025045.1 Sigmodon hispidus | reverse complement strand
ACTCCAAAGGTATTAGCTCAACTATGTTCATAGCAGCATTATTTGTAATAGCAAGAACCTGGAAACAACCTAGATGTCCCTCAACTGAAGAATGGATTAACAAACTGTGGTACATCTACACAATGGAATACTACTCAGCAGTAAGAAAAAATGATATCCTAAAATTTGCAGGCAAATGGATGGATTTGGAGAATATCCTTCTGAGCGAGGTATCACAAAGTCAGAAAGATAAACAGGGGATGTACTCACTCATTAGTGGTCTCTAAACAAACAAACAAGAAAAAAAGCCAAGCATGCCCAAGCTGCAAACCACAACCACTGAACAGCTTGGGAACAGAGACACCCTGGACTGACCCTTTGGATCCCACTCCAACTATAGGAACACCTGACTCACTCTTGAGGGAGGGGGGACAAAACTAGATTTGCCAGGAGTGGAGACTGAACTAAGCATTATTGGGTCAGTGGGACCATAGGACTGTCTGCTCCCTGCCCAGGGAGGGGATGGGGAGTTGTGGAGAAGAAAAAATGACCTGATGTGGCAGGAAGGGGAAGGGACCTTGAATAAGGATATATAGGGATGGAAAAAAAAATTCAGAGGGAAAGCTGAACACAAAGTAAATATATGTGTAGGAAAAAAAAAGAAGAAAATAATAGCTTTGAAACAATATGAAAGCTGAGATACTGGGGAGATGTTTGCAGTCGACTGCCCTCCTATATAGTGGCTGCCATTCCACCTGACCCAACCGTGCTCCCCACTCTGACGGTACTGGGATCTCTCAGAGAATGTAGCTAAAATAGTTATGCTTGGGGCTTCCAGAGGGTTTAGGCAGTTCATTTGCTCCTCCTTGACAATGGTCCTTTGAACCTCATGACCCTTAACCATATTGTTCACATATGGGATGGCCAACAAACTGAGACACATGGAGACCAAACAGAGTACAAAAGCCTGCCTTTGACTCAAGCATCTGCTAAAATGCCTGTTGATAGAGCAATAAAAGCAGACTCTAGAGGAGAAAATGAGATAAAAAGGAACTGTATGAAATAGCTTAATTTCGCTGTCACCTGAGCACATCTTTTGAGAGTCAGACTGCAGCAGTACAGTTGGCTTTAGCTCCTAGAATAACTTCTAAATTGTTCTTTAGACAGTATAGGTTTTCCTAAAATAGCTCTATTTAGATTTTCCTGTTTTTGTTTCTAAAGTTAATATAATTTGCGTCCTTTGCAGACTTGGACTTGCAGTTGCCTAAAATGAAAACAACAATTTCAGAAGACTATGTAATGATTCTAATTCTATTAGCAGGTACTAGCTGTCTGCACACTTGGCATACCCTTGGCTACCACTATCTGCCAGAAAGGCATGCTGCCTGCAGCTCTTATATCTTGCATTTCTATAGAGCTATTCACTCAGCAACTGGACTTAGAAGAAACACACACAAGAAAAGTGAAAATAATTGGTGCTCAGAGATGATAGTGCGGTTTGGGTTTTCAGGACTAAGTGTTGTCCGTGTATTTTGTGCCTCGTCTCTGCTAATTAAAACTAAAAAGGCATGTTTAATGGCCCAGGCTTTTCCATCCTGACCTCACCTTAGTCGGTTCATCCTGACAAAGGTGACTGGGGCATTCACTCAAGCTTCATTGTGGTTCTGTACCACACTACACATAGCCATGTGCCCCACCCAGCCCTTGCTCTTGAGCACCTCCCTCAGCACCCACCTACACAGAAGACAAACTTGCTCACATTTTCTCATCAAAAGCAAAAATTAGAGCATGACCCAGACAGTTCCAGCCCAGCCTTCTTTCTAGTCCTATTCTGGTCACTATTTACATTTGCTGGGAAGAAAGCAGAAGGCTTTTTTTGTTGCTTAAAACCCTTTTGAAACCCAATGCACAGCAGAAATTACATGTTTGTCCAGGCTTTGCCAGTCAGATGGAAGGAGCGGTCACAGCAATGGTGGTACAGAGGTCCTAGTCCTGTTTGATGATGATCCCGCTAACAATTTTAATATGCCGTATTTCAAAAGTACTTGAGACTATTCCTGAGATATAAGCAATACTGGACAGCATTTCTCCAGGATGCCTTCTACCTGGCCCATAAATACAGAGTACTTCAGTCTCCAATACCTAAAAGAAATGGAAGATACTTGTTTTTATCTTACTCTTCAACCTCTGTATATCATGTCCATAAATTATGAAAGAATTGTCACAATTGCCCTATGGAAGCAGGAGCCGTTTTATTTCTTGTCCTGTCTCCCTGTTTTCAACATCTCCATCGTTTCTCTCATTGAGATCTATGGGCATCTAGTACCTGTTAAATGAGTGCAGAGCAATAGTGGAGCTGCTTCTCAGTATTCAGACTCTCTGCTGCTGGTGATAGGAGGCATTGTTCCTGTTGAAGGAAGGAAGGTAGACAAGCCCTGGGCACACAGCATTAAGCAGACTCTGGTACAAAGTAAATAGAGCAGTAGCATGTCTGGGTTGTGGGAAAAACAGCAGTGTGGTTTTCTCTTTATGCTTCCAGCCTTATCCTCTGTTATCAGGTATTTGGTGAGCAAGGCGCAGGTAATGGCAGTGGTAACGAGGCGAAGGGGAACCTGTTCTTGATGGGGAGGCTATGGATGGGCCCTTAGCCCTATTGGTTGCCATTTGTGCAGTTTCATGGCTGCAGCAGAGGCAGAAAGTAAGGAGTAGGAATTTATGTTAACAAAAAATGTTCTGACTATATAATTGTTCTGACTCCAGTATTTGATAAAAACTGTGATGTGTTTCCAAAAGGCTTGAGAGTCCTCCCTTGCCCCATACTATACAATTAGATGGACCTAATATCTGCTGCTCCTGAGAAGTAAAGTAACAAATACTTAACAAAAGGAAAGGGCTATGTACAATTACAAATATGGCCAATCTCTTCTCATTGCCCCATGGTCATCAAATGCTTGTTGAGCTCCTCTGTGTGCTAACACCATGGTTTTCTGTGATAAGTCCCTTAATAACTTGTGACGTCATTACTCTTATTGTTCCTTTACAAATGGGTGGCCATGAAACTTCAAGCAAATTGTCCAAAGTCATATAAGTAAGAAAGGTGAACAGCAATGAAAAACTCAGCCAATCAGACTAGAAAATATGTAACCACTTCAGTTCACACTGAAATGCCTCCCCACTGGCTTAAATGGCCTATATGGTCTGTGAAATACAACTATCATGTGGCAGCTGAATTTAGTGCTAGACAGTTGGCAGGTCATTTTCTCAAACATCTCCCTGACTTGCATGCAGAAACAGGTCCGTGGAGCTCAAATGGTCGTACTCATTGCTGTTGAGAACACAGGGCAGGTGCCCAGCCCGCTCTTCATCAAGCCATGCTGTCTCACACACTGGTGTTTTACAAGCAGTTGACTGCTATTACATCACAGGAATCCTTTGGCGACTTTATTTTTTTTGTCTTGTTTTATGGCTTGACTTGAATAAATTTTCAAACAGAATCCTTCCATTTTACCTCTTCAACACAATGCTGCTGCTTTGAACCTGGTCCATGATGGAGAAGAGCAGCCAGACAGCATTCCTGGTTTAGAACAGTACAGGGACACAGAGGAAGATGGTGCCAAGACAACCAGCCCAGCTTAAATTGCAAAGAAATCTCCATACAGCTCACTCCAAGCCTTACCCAAGTGCTTGTATCCCTCACAATCCCTGGTTGTTTTGCTCCACAAACTTCTGAGGACTTACACTCTGGGTCTGTGATGAATGTGTCCTATGCCACAGTTCCACATGCACAGACACACAGAACCTGAAAAAGCTGGCACTAGTGTCATACATCTAAGGCAAGTGAAGCCACACAAATGAGACATTCCTTGGCCCCAGCCCCATTGCTTCCTTGCTGTAATGCCCAAGTGTGTAAATGCTACCAACTCTACCTCACCTGGTACCTGTGAGTATACTTCAAAAGTAGAGGTACGTACAATCCTACAGAAGTCAAAGTAATTAGTGAGAAATCAAGGTAAAACAAATGCAGGACCATGATATGAAACCAAGAGGGGGTTTAATAACCAAGTTTGTCATAAAGTCTAAAGAAGCTGCTAAGTAGGTCACGCCCATCACATCTGAGAGTCACCTTGCTGAAGAGCAAAGGGGAGAAGTGTCAACATTCAGCGTCCTCCTTAGAAACCAAGTCAAGGTCTTAGGATCCGCAGAAGCCCTCTGTGGCCCCTGCTGCTCCTTCAGTCCTGTTCAGTGGAGGCGGCTCTTTTCCTGCTCCTTGGTGAAGACTCAGAAAAGTGCCTTGGTTTTTCAGGTCACTCTAGTCCTTCAGTCACTTTAAATTGCACCCAAAGTCAGAATCCATTTAGATCATTCTCAACAGAAATGAAAGTAGTCCCGAGAATCAATTTAGTCTAAGGCCTAACATATCTAAAATATTCTAAACGCCATTCTGGGACTTGTTACTGAGGCACTTTGGGTTCCATTTGTCTTTGACTGGGGATCTGAATTCTGCTGGGAGGTTCTAGTGCTGACCTTAATGCCAGTCCCTAAGGGTGAAGACTAGAGTAGATGTTTGCTGTTTCCTGACCTCACCCTCCTAGTGATATTTTTTAAATATAATATTTTATAATTCTTTAAGAATTTCACACAGTATAGTCACCCTCCATTAGTCCCCTTAACCCCTCCCAGGCCCACTCCCCACTCTCCTAACTCTTAAAAAGAATAATCCATTGAGCTTATTTGTTGTAAATGATTTCTGCCCAGACTTTTCGGTCTAGCTCAGAGATTCAGACCCACAGTCCCACAGAAACACACGCAGTCCCACAGAATCACACGGACACTTGTATTATTTTTACACTGATTGACCTAGGGCCCAAGCATATAACTTGCTAACTCCTTTATCTGAACTCAGCCCATCTTGTTCAGCAGTACGGCTCGGTACCTTTTCTCAGAGCAGCATTTCCTCTGCATCTCTTGGCAGCTCCAGCTACTCTAGTATCTGTGCTGTCTCTCTGGTGGCTCTGTGTCTGGCATCTATCTCTGTTCTTCCTGTACTCAGAGTTTTCTTAGCCTGGCAGCCCCGCCCATACTTCCTGTCTGCCTTTTGGCCAATCAGCTTTTATTAAACCCACAGGCAGGACAATATTTAAAATGTAACATATAATCCACTACACTTTTTTTTTTTTTTTTGCTGTTATGGGTGTGGTGCCATCCACTGAATATGTTGACCCAAAAGGCTCCACTCCCTTAAAGAAGACTGACTTTCTGTCCGCAGAAGCTCCTCAGCTAGAGGTGGAGGGTCAGAATCCCCTCCCTGATCCATGGTAGGTGCTGACTACTTGATCTTGGCCAGGTCTTATATGAGCAGTCACAGTACCCAAATGCAGTGGTTCTGCCAGGTCTATAACACTGTTTTTCTCTGGTCTTTCTGGACCTTTGGCTTGTACAATCTTTCCAGCCTTTCTTCTGTGATAATCCCCAAGGGTGGGGACAGTGACACAGATGTATTTTTTTTTCCTCTGGTACCGTTCCTCAATATTTGTCTTCACCATGCCGTCTCAGATTCCAGCAAATTCTGCAGTTCTCTTTGTCAGCTGCTCTATGTCTACTGAGAGACAGTCTCTTCATTATCTCATCTCTTCATTATCTCACTCTTCTGCAGATCATGAAGGCTGTATATCACAGCACTTCCCCTGTAACTGGGAGATATTTGAACTTCAGGGTCCTGCTAGACAGGGAACTATTCCTTCTGCAGTAAATGTGTCTAACATGATTAATGAACAGAGTGCTTATAAATATTTGCAAGATGGATAGCAAAACATTTCTTAAATATTCAAAATCATATTCATGGATAAAATCCTAGGTAGAAGTCTGTGCTTGGGTGTATCTCATCAGTCTCCATGGCGAAGGCTATAAGAAGTAGCCTTGATGGAGCCTCCACTCTCACTCCACGCCTATGCTCAGACATAACTAAGGTCCACTGGTCCTAGGCAATGTCTGTTCCCCTGAGCCACAGCCCTCACAGCCTTGAGTACCTAAATGCTGGTATTTGTAAGAATGTTGCTGAGAAAACCTGGTGCATCTTAAAGTTTGCCCCACTCACCCCACCTTGGTTTCCAAGACCTCTCCTACACAGTTGCTAAATGTCTTTCCTAAACATAATTCTAGCGGGGCTTCTCTGGGATGACAATAATTCTCTACCTACAGAGGGTTTCAAGCTCTCAAGCATGGACAATATCCCTGTTATTCAGTGCATGTTTCAAGAACTAGAAGGTCTCAAATGACCTGCAGGGTCACTAAAATGTGAGAAGCCCTGATCATCTAGTGCATACTCCCAACAAGTCCTACAAGAAAAACCACTCAGTTAATGGAGAAAAACTTCTGTGACCCAGGTACCTGAATCCCAGCTGAGAGGCCTTGGTGCTGGCCTTGGACAAAAGTGCCCAAATAACCAGCTGCAGAATGCCACTCTGGAGTACTTCAGGGGTGCTCCACCTCAGGTTAAATTGCTCCCAGGAACCATTCACATTTCTGAGAATGATCTAAATGGATTCTGACTCTGGGTACAATTTAAAGTGGCTGAAGGACGAGTAACCTGAAAAACCAAGGCACTTTTCTGAGTCTTCACCAAGGGGCAGGAGAAGAGCCGCCTCCACTGAACAGGACTGAAGGAGCAGCGGGGGCCACAGAGGGGCTTGGGGTTACACTCTTTGAGTTCTTGGGCTTCGTTATGCCATTTTAAATGCATAGGAGGAAAGACATAGAGAAAAAGGCATTGTATTAATAGCATTAGATCTGAGTTAAGAGATTAGGGGGCTTCCACTCTCCACTTGGTGGTTTCTATTTGTTTTTCTCCAATTCACATGTATTATCATCTGATTTAAACATAAATTTTTAAATTGATATTGGTACAGAAACAGATTTTATCCACCAGTGGTATACCAAATTGCCTTAGCTATCCAGAAGTTGGACTGACAAGCTGTGCTAATAGGATATTGATAAAGGAAAAGCATGTAAAAAATTAACTTGGAGCCAGGAAGATGCTCAGTGAGTAGGATGCTCGCCACAAACCCTGACAGCCTAACTTTAATCTTAAGGATCCAGAAGGTAGAAGGAGAGCCAATTCTCCAAGTTGTCTTCTGATGCCCACACATGTACCCTGGCATGGATACTCACAATAAGTAAATGTAATTTCAAAATCAGATTAGTTAAAATCAGATTCCCTGGATCAGGTCTACTTCAGGGCACCAAAATGAATTTTGTCAGTTATAAGAGAAACACCACCATATTAGTCTTAGATGTTTCGTTTGAGGTCATTTAATTCTCTTTTTTAAAAAAAATTAAAAACACTAGCTTTATAACTTTGTAACAAAGATAGTTTAGTAGTATAGAAAGACTTTCAAAAGTTATGGTTGAGCAGATTTTAAACTCGATTCTTAAAACTTTGGCAATACAACTAAGAGCTATTTGTGGTTTTGCTTTAAAATATGTTTTAAGCTAAGTGTAGTGGATCCACTAGAAATCCAACTGAGGGAGGAGAACCATGAGTCTCAAATGAGTCCAGTCATGCCTCATATCAAGAAAACAAAAGGTAAAGACTTTCTAAAGAAACCATGTACCTTCCTACAGCTATGTGCTGGGTTTATTCCAGCTAGTTCTTGTGCAGGTCAGGGAATCTTAATTTGCATTGCTTATTATCAATCGGGTTAAAGTTACTTCAAAAGTGTTAAAGCTTTAACTTTTTCTTTGTAAAAGACATTTTATTCATTATGTGCTATTAGTGCTGAAGAGAAAAGTGCTTCACTGGCTTATTAACCCAGTAATTTTTTAAATACAAGTAGAAATTCTGAAACTTTCATTTCAAGTGAGCAATACAAATCACATTAGTTGCCTCATGATTTCATCATGGATGCAATTCTCACCATGTGGTGAGGAACATAAGCATTCATGATCAGTCTTGTATATTCAGATTAGAACTCATCGATATACATATTTGTTCTACTCTCACTCAGTAAGTTTTGTAGCTTTTGAAAAAGTTACCTTAAAAGTTAGTTGTAGAGAGCTGTGTTGTACCACGCCCTAAAGGTGGCACTGGTTTCCACTTTCCACCTTTTCTGAAGGTGAGTGCTCTCAGGAGTAAACATCTCCTTATTGGCTGTAGGCAAGGATGGTGGCTTGCTTCTGGCGCCTCGGGACCTATGGGCAATGTCCATGTGGCTTACCGGGATTGGAGGTCCAGAGGGTATTTAGCCACGAGCGGACTACCCCCCCCCCCCGGGGTCATTCGTCATATGTCTAAGAGTGAGAGTGAGTGAGTGAGTGAGTGAGAGACAAGAAGATAATAAAAGGCCCGAATAAACTGCAAAGAGAAGGATCCGGTGTTGCGTGTTCCTTGCTAGCGAGGTGGCACGCGACAGTTATTATCAGGGCTAGAGAGATGGCTCAGAGGTTAAGAGCACTGACTATTCTTCCAGAGGTCCTGAGTTCAATTCCCAGCAACCACATGGTGGCTCACAACCATCTGTAATGACATGTGGTACCCTCTTCTGAATACTGTATACATAATAAATAATCTTTTAAAAAAAAGTTATTGTCAAGAATGTCATTATTGTCATGCAAAACACAGTGGAAGGAGCAATAAATGATGTGCTGTTACTTTTCTTTTTTTTAACTTTATTTATTTATTATTTATTTATTTATTTGCCGTGGTATTTGCCTGGAACTGGAACTACAGACAGTTGTTAGCTGCCATGTGGATGCTGGGAATCGAACCTGAGTCCTCTGGAAGAGCAGACGGTGCTCTTAACCGCTGAGCCATCTCTCCAGCCCCTGTGCTGTTACTTTTCAATGTCCACTTGTCACAACCTAGGATCACCTAGGAAAGAGTCTCAATTGAGGAATTATCTAAGTCAGGTTGACCTATGGATGTATCTGTGGAACACTGTCTTGATTTTTAATTGTCTAAGCACCATTCCCTAGGCTGAGCCCTAACGGGGGTGGTGAAGAAGTCTAGCTGAACAAGCAGGTGAGTAGGCCTCAGCTCTTAACTGTGGCTGGGATATGACTAGTTGCTTGAGTTGCAGCATTGACTTCCCCTCAATGATGGACTATACCCTGTACTCACAAACAGTTCCATCCCTTTCCTCCCCATGTTGCTCTTTGTCAGGATATCTCAGCAACAGCAATAAAATATACACCAATAGAATAGAGCTGTGGAAGGACCAGAGCAGATCTGATAGAAAAGGTTGCTTCATGAGGGGATATTGAGGGTTATGTGGAAAGGTTGTATGAAGAGGTAAGCTGAGCATAAAATGGCTAACGCATGCTACAAATAGAACAGAATGGACAAGCTGTTCTCACTGAATAAAGGGCCACTGAGCCTCTGCTGGGCCTCCCTTTGCAGGACCACTCAACTCCCCTGCTCTATGAACTGTGGCATCTTTGCTCAGCACACTCTAACTTTCCTGTTGACCTTTGCAATGTTATTTCCTGTAACAGTTCTTCCGTCTCCCTACCTAGTGCCTGTAAGAATTATAGCCATTCCTCAGAAGTCTTCCTCAAGACTTTCTTAATGTCATACCAAAACCCCGTGGCTTCTTACTGTGTGTAGGACTTTTCCTATTTTATTATGAAAAACTGTATACATTATCAAAAGTTGAGAGACTAGCACCTAGCTTCAACAGCTGCCACGATTTGACCACATTCAAACAGAAGCAGAAAGGTGGTTATGAGTTCAGAGCCAGCCTAGGCTAACTGCTTAGAGAGTTTTGTGACAGCTTGGCCTACAGAGTAAGACCTTATCTAAAACCTCACAATTTGTTTTATTTTTCCTCTCATTTAAAGCTGACCTACACTAAAGGAAGCTTCAGACATATCATTTTGCTCTTTGTGCCCCAGAATGCCTCTGAGAGGGAGAACATGGTCCTCACAGTGCCTGGTCTCATTGTCACACCTGGAAAAATTAAGCCGTCCTTAGCCTTATTTATGGCCTGTTTTATAGTTAGGCATCCCCACTGACTTCAGATTGCCACTTTATGGGCAACTTGTCTAAATCAAAATCCAAGTAAGATGCAAACATTGCATTTGATCTTCATCTTTTATGTCTTTTTTAATCTAAAGCATACCTTGCTTTGCTTTTGTGCCATGACATTGACTTCTTGCAGAAAGCAGGTCAGTTGTCCTGTAGAATGTTCCACATTCTGGATTTATCTGCTTCCTTCCTTGTGGTGTCTTTGAACTTCTTTCTCTGTTCTTTCCTGATCTTTTTGTTCTCAATTGGCCGCTTAAGACACTTACTGTGCCGTCCTGCTTTTTGTCTTTATCACATAGCTTGTATGATAATGTCAGCTGCCTAAAAGATGCGACCAAGGCTCACCCCACTTTGTACCTCCCATATGATGTAGAGCACATTGTCTATACTTAAAAAATATTTTAAACGTATTATTCCCTGGATCCGAAATATGAACTTAATATATTCTTAGTGTGCTCTTAGAATATATATACTTTGTGTATTCTTAACCTGAAGAAATTTACATAAGGGATGAAGTTGCCAGAGAACTCGCCTCCATAATGTAGGTCACCATTTCTTGGTTTTCACTGAAAGAATTCCTCCCTGATTTAAAGTGGTATGTTCTCATAGCTGAGCATTCTTAGAATTTGGAGCATCATAAAATACTTGAAAAGAAATTTCCAAGTCCCTGGCATTCTTTCTAGATCCATACAGAAGTGATTTTAGAAATCAGCTGGGTGGTGCTTTCAGCATGAAAACTAGGTCACTAATCATTTTTCTGATCAGAAGAACTGAATTCTGCTTAGTAGTTCAGAAACCAAATGGTTGACTATAAAAACACTGTCTCGTGTTTGCTTTGTTGTTGATAACTAGCTGCAGTCTGAGCTCTAATAACTAGAAAGGAGTGGAAGAAACTTCAAAAGGTTGCATGATAAATGTTTTTGACAATGTGTCAGCTGAACATTAGACAGGATCTTTGTAAATCCTCTCATTCTAAGTGGTTTAAATGGAAAGTTTTCAACTTCTTCCCTCATAAATATGGGCTCCAGATATCCCAGAATTTGAAGGTTAAAAAAAGAACAACCTTTTCCTGGCATAGATGATTTGCATCCCATGTGTAAATGTGAGGGCATGGGAAGCACTCACCTGAGGCTCTCTGCCTTCCCACTCTGGGCATTTCTCTTCATCTAAGTGTGTGCCATTGCTGTACATGTATGCAAAACCATAGAAATGCTAATGAATAAGTATAAAAATAATGCCATTGCCCTAGTGCTGTTCTTGAAATCATCTCACACTGAGTGTACTCTCATTGGTAGAATGACCTCTAGTAGAACTGAGTCGTATGAAAGCTTTAAATTGTCATGTTTGCCATAGGAAGTGAATATACATGGGAGGAAAAAATACTTCCCTTGTATAGGTTTTCTCTGAAAACAACACACATGCACCCACGTGCACACACACTTCTTTCATATGACCCTACAGAGGGAGGCAAAGCTGGGTCTGATCTTTTGATTTTCAGCATTCATTTCTTCCTCATGAAGATTACCTGATCCCTTTCGGGGGGCACCTTTCTTCTATTCTCATTTCCTAACCTATGACCTAGAGACAGAACTAATTTTATGATTCATTTCTGGTATAAGCATATGACTCAACCTGCCCTCAGAACATTCCGTTCCTCTGTCCTTTGGGATGGGCAGATAACCCTGTGATGACCAATGGATCTTTAAGATTTATGTGGGAGGTGGAGAGTGAGTGAGTGAGTGTGTGTGTGTGTGTGTATGTGTATGTGTGTGTGTGTTTAGTGTTTCAAGGAAAAACATACACAACAGTGGAAGAGTGTTTCCTTCTATAGCTAATATGACAGCCAAAAGCTTAAACAGCTTGAAACAGGAGAGCTGTTGTCTCAGGGCTTAGGAGGTCAGGAGACCCAAGTCAGGAGATGTGGGCAGACCCAGTTCCCTTGAATTCAGGCTGTCAAAAAGAATGCTTTCATGCCTTCCTTAGCTTTTACTGTTGCCTGGAGGTTCTTAATGTTCTTGGTCACAGGTGTTACTGCAGCCTCTGGCCAGCCTTTTTCCTACATGTCTTGATTCACTTGTTCTAGAAGACCTCACTAAACTGGACATGGTGGCACATAACTGTGACCTGTCTGGATCACATAAAGAGACTATTTCCTCTTTGTTTTCTTCCTTTTAAAAGGCAAGCTCTATTCTAGTATAACTATAGCTAGTTATGTCTGTAAGGACTTGGGATCACATAAAGCCATCATTACATATTTTTCCGTAGAAATCTTTTCAGGGAAGGCTCTCACTGACACAGACCATCAGGAAAATTGGGAGTGAAGTGAGACTGGTTGAGGGGGAAGTTTATGAGTTTGCTCTTGGAGTTGGTAAGTTTGAAGTGATTCTGAGGTGACTGACCATGTGCCCATAGGAGAGACAGTCACAGCTGTCTAATGAGAGATAGCACTTATGAAGACGAGTGTTAGGAATCAGCAGCAGGCAGCATGGTTAACATTGCCCATCACACAGGGAAACCTGGATGTTGTGATGCGCGTTCCAACTGAAATTTATAAAATGGATTTGTCCCCAGAGGAGATGGTATCTAGACAAGAGGTAGAGATAGGAAACCCTACTAGGATAATACCCACAGTCGAAAGGAAAGAAGAGGGAAGTTGGAGAAGACCATCCCGATCTTCTGTGAAAAAAAGTCTGTATGGAAGGAGCTGACCCCACGGTGTGCAGGCCAACAGAGACTCTGGACTGTAGTAGGGCAGGTGCTGGGATGGCAACAGAAAGATCACAGCTCACCTTGCAGAGAACAAGCTTCAGTAATCACTGGGAACAGAATCAGGTGCAGTCAGACGTTTTCTGACCAGTGGGAGCCCATGGTCTGGAGGAATCTTTCCCACCCAGTCTCACAGCCACCGCTTATAAAATAATTACTTAGATGTTTATATTTATTATAAACTGTTTGACCTATGGCTCAGGCTCATTACCAACTAGCTCTTACAACTTCACCCTACCCATTCTTGTTAATCTATGTATTACCACACGGCTCCATGGCTTTATCTGTGTTCCATTCCATCTTACCTGCAGTGTCCCTTCGGCTCCACCCCCCTCCTTTATGCTTGGATTTCCCGCCTGCCTCTAAATTGTCTTGACATAGGCAAAAGCAGCTTCTTTATTAACCAATAATAATAAAGTATATTAATAGCATACAGAAAGACATTCCACATCAATCAGGTTACAGAAGAGGAAATTAGCTGATGGTAGGGAGTATATGAACAATGGAATGACAGCCATCCAAAACAAAAACAAACGTGTGACCATCAGAGAATAAGAGTACCAACATTGAAGGCAATGTCAGAGTGTCTCATAACACACCCATACAATACATGAAATAACAGGGCAACAGAGAAGACAGGTATGCCAATGAGCTCATGAAGGAACTCAGCTGTGACTGACCCTTGGAATTTGAGAAGACAGACACCAACACCTGTTATCTTAAATCCAGAAGAGATTTCACTGTTGGCACTTAAGGATACAGTTTGGGTGATTAGAAGACACATCTATTTTATTACTTCGCGCATGTGCACACGCGTGTGTGTGTGTGTGTGTGTGTGTGTGTGTGTGTGTGTTCCTGTATGTGAATGTGTGCACGTGCTATGCTTCAGCCTTGTTTGAAATAGGATTACCTGTTCGCTATCAAACACACATATGCTAGCTGGCCCATGAGTTTCCAGGGATCCTTCTGTCTCAAGCTCCCATCTCCCCACAGGAGCATTAGAATTACAAAGATACCAGCACAGCTGGCTGTATGTGGCTCTTGGGTATCCACAGTCAGGTCCTCATGCTTGCCTAGTAAGCCCTCTACCCACTGAGTAAAGTCATTTCCCCAGCCATGAAACTGGTTTCAATGAAAAGCCACTTGATCTTTATGTAGCTAGTTTGTATACCAGCACAAAACTGCTACTAAATTTACCAAGCATCTCAGAGTTCACTTGTAAAGATCAGAGGAGAAAGTTGTTACCTTATGAAGCATAATAGAAGCAGGACAGGAGTATGTTGTAGGGGATATAAGGGCTTAATGAAAAACCTGAGGTTTTTTGAAAAACAATCAGATGTAATGCTTCATGGGAAAAAAATGAATTAGGGGATTTGAGGTTGAATGTGTGAGTGATTAACATTGTAAAAAAAAAATGAAATTAATATCTGACAGGTCCATTCCCTTCCGTGAACTCGTACAGAAGAGTGGTGGTAAGGACCTCACATTTTTAATGATTTGCACTCTATTCTGAATGCAGTGAGTGTGGTTAACACACTAGCAAGAGGAGAAAATTCCCTTGTGCTCCTGAAATTCCCGAGCCCTTGTTCGTAAACTTGACCCTAGCTTTCTACCACCCAAGATAAGACTGTGTTCACACGAGAGACTGGAGAAGGAGGAGAGGGCCGAGGTGCTTTGAATTCTTTGGGAGAAATAGACAGGCTACTTTAAGAGACTTGAGAGCTGTCTGTGTGACAGGGAGCAGTAATGAGGTGCATTGGGGGATTCCAGCTTCCTTAAGTCATCAAAGTTTGGAATAACATGATCTCTTTTCCTGGAACCTCTGTGCCGACCAGGAAACACTTAGCTTTTTTAAAGGTCATTCTTAGAGGAAATCCTTTAGAAATTTTAAAGGACTGAAAATAGATGTGAGAAAGAAAGGGGAAAAATGAAAATTTTCTTATTCTTCCAAGAAAATACCCTCCTTGTTCTTCACATTGTTCATAATGTGCTTTTGTTTTTTGTTGAATCAAAAGCCTAGCATGTTCACACTCAAATGCTGTTTCTCATGGGTGTGTCTTATTGCAATAACACTAAGGTTTTTGCGTAAAAGGAAATTTGATTTATGCACAAAGTATATATGTGTTGGGTTAAAATCCCCAAAGATTCCCTTTTCTTCACACGAATATCACAAGGCAGACTGCTTATGTAAGGTTTTTAGAAGATGGTCTCTTGGAATGCAGGAGTGTGAGACCAATGCCCGAATGTCGCCATGGTATGGAAAGGATAGCAGGTGCCTGGGGCTGGGTCAGCAGTCCCTGAAGGAACTCCAGCTTGCTGTAGCTCTGCAGTAGAGTGCTGCTCCATTCCTCACTACTAAATCTCCAGTTACTTATCCTGGGTAGCTATGAATGAAGTGATACTTCAGGAGCCAGCCAAGACTTGTTATTTTTGTACCTAGACATGGCCTATTTAAAAATAATAATAAAGCTGTAGTGGCCTCCATTAACAGTGAAACCACCCCATAAAATGGCATCCCCTGTCATCGGTTCATCCTCAGTAGCTCTAGATGTGTCTCCCTGCATGATGGACTGGGCTTGGCCTGCTTTACTTTTCCTGATTGTTTGACATGTTAATTAAAAATAAAAATAAAGAAGAAAATCAAATGCAATTCTAGAACTTTTTCCTTACTTGTATTTTATCTTAGCCTGAAGTCAGCAGTACTATACTACTAGAAAGGAAAAATATCATTTCTGTGCCAATTTATATGTCAAAGAAAGCCTGCTCGTAAGAGATGCTATCAGCCCCAGATGTAGCAGAACTGGAGTCGTGCTGCCTAAGCACCATGGACATCATTACACAGACAGCCAATCTGAAATGAATCGGCCTTAGTCTATCTCTGTAGCCAGGGTTTCTACACCAGTGTCATTTCTGTCTAGCGGATCAAAACTAAAGAAGGATGTTTATAGACCTTTCTTAATAGTTTTTATTTTCTATGCATTGGTATTATTCCTGTACATATGTCTGTGTAAGGGTGTCAGATCCCCTAGAACTGATGTTACAGAAGTTTGTGAGCTTCCACATGGGTGCTGGGAATTGAACCTGGGTCCTCTGGAAGAGTAATCAGTGTTCTTAACCACTGAGCCATCTCTCCAGCCCCCTGTTTCCAAACTTTTATGACAGAGTTTAAAAATTATCTTACATATTTCAAATGGAAAATAGACCATTACCATTAAAAACTAAATTCTAAATTTTGTTGTATACAAGTTTACCTCTGAAGAATACAGACAGAACTACAGTCTCCATTGCTGTCTTCTCACAGGGGCAAAGCATGGTCTAAAGTACACAGGCTGCACCTCTGCTGTACTTTATCTTCTAGCTTGCTCACTGTTAGAGTGTGGTACACCCTCATTGTGGGTGCAAAACATACTATGGTTTTTCCATTTTTTTTCTGGAGCATGCCCTACCACAAAATATGAGAAAGTCGAGAACAGTCCAGCTCTCTCCCAGACTGACCTGCATTGTATTCAAAAGCAGATATAATTAGAGAAAAAGAACTGGCTTTTCAGAAATGATACAAGTAGACACAGCAGAACCAAGACAGAAGAAACAGTTCTGTAGAATAAAAGCTTAAGTGTTTGTTAAGGATTGGTTTCCTATTTTTGACCTAAAGGGACATTCTGTTCTTCTATTTCTTGGGCTTCTCTCAGGAATAAGCTAAAATTTTGAGTGTATATCAGTGTGTGTACAACTATGTGAGTGTGTGTGTGAGAGAGAGAGATGTCACATCTGATTGTTTTTCAAAAAAGAAACGACAACTTAAAAGAAAGCCCATCAGTTGTATATTCTGAGTTGTGGTCATTTTCCCATAGTCGTTATGTCAAAATCTGACTTTCCAATTCAAACAATATAATAATTATTTTAGTGTGTAAATCGGGGAACAATTGCTAACAGGAACTGTCATTTCCCATTCATGTACTACACTTTAATTGAGAAAGTAGATGATTTTGGTTACTTTTTAATTTTTTATACTGATTTTTTAAATAGATAATAAAAGTCATTTCTAGATACAACTTTCTCTGATTAGCCTCTAAGAAGATAGTTTTTACATTTTTAAATTATGAGCAAGTTTTAAGTACTGCTGTTTTGAAAGGCAAGTGTAATTTGAATTCTATCTTGATAATAATGATAGAATATTGTAGACTGAACTGTCTCACTGTGTGGAATCTGAAGACGAGATGAGATCTGATTTTGCTCCCTTGTAAATGTTTGTCTCCCTGGAAACGTTCTTTTCTTTGGCTTCTCTCACTCACACCAGCTTCACCATTGCCTCCTGCCCATCCAGATTCTTGCAACTCTCTGACCTCCATCGAATCTCTGTCTGGCCTGCTTTGTGACCATCATCTTATCACAAAGAGCATGTTCTAGAACTTTCCTCAATTTGTCATTTCTCCAGGCAAGTGTCCCCTGCTCATGGCTCTAAGATGCTCTCTAACCTGTTCAGACCCAGCTCTGCAAGCTATCTGTCAGCTCAGGGGGCTGTAGCTATACCAACAGTGCTATAAACATCACACATTGATTTCTCTCCATTCCAGAGACAAGGACTACAACATCAAGGTATCTGCAGACTGGGTTCCTGATAAGAGCTTAACACCTGACTCCGAGGTGGCTGTCTCTGACTGTTCCCTTTTCTTGGGGTGCTGATCCCAGTCAGCATGGCACACAAGAACACAGAGCTATACCATGCCAGTTGTCCAAGACCCCTGTAACATCTGAGGAGCTCAGACCGGTACCATTGCCTTGGGTGTTAGGATTTCAGTTTTCTCCCAAACTCTCATTTATGACTCTACCACCTGAGTCCCCTTCTGCATAGCTACTGCTCCTACTCAAGGCCTCCTCATATTTGACTTCTTTCTTAGCCCTTTGCTTTCACTGAGACAATTAATTCCTCATAATTCAAGGAAAAAACAAAAGAAAAGAAACAAATTAGCTTCTAGCTTTGGCATTTGGAGGTGATCTCAATTAGCAAGTAATTGGTGAAGTGAAACCCAAGAGGCCAGGAGAGACTGTCAGGAGACAGGGTGCTGAGTGGGCCTGCTACTGAAGGGAGATGGGGGTCGGCAATCAGGAGGACAGAAACAGGTTTTTGTTAAAGAAAAGAGAGATGCACAACTTTTTATATTTTTCTATGAATAAAACCAAAACTAAAAGCCAAAATTCTTTATTATGGCAGGAACCAGACAGCATGTTATTATAATAACCATTATATAAATGGCTATGCATATTACAAGATATTATACATGGATAAATTCTCTACTTCAAAACACAAGCCTACCACTGGTCAAATGCTCTATATTAAGGACCACCAGAAACCCTGATAGTCAGGGCAGACATCCTCAAAGCATAGAACCCCTCTATTTGTGAGTGATTTGGGACTCACATGTGCCAGGCACTGAGCTGGCCAGGCACTGAGCCTGCGGCCATTTGCATCCTCACACAGATTTCTGAACAGGCTAGGTGGATCAAAAGGAGAGAAACTGGGCTCAAAGGAGGAAGGAGCAACAGAGCACATCCCAGGTGTTGAAGTTGGAAAAACAGTAATGCCAGCCCAGTGCCCAGTACTGGCCACATGAACCTGGGCACACAGAGCCCCGTGATCTCCTCTCTAACAAAGACAGAATATGACCTGCCACAAAGAATCATGGGAGTTAGAAATCCAGTCCACCCTGTCTTAGCTTGCTGCTTATGATTAGTAATGATGGCTCCAGCACAGCACATAAGCCCACAGGTACTTCCTGCAAACCACTTGCTCAAGGCCCTTTTATGCTGTACCGAAGAGCTCAAGCTACATTTCAGGGGTGCTGGAGAGTGGCTCCAAATTTATGAAGAGAGACAGCATCATTGGGTTTGGGTTCCAGATGATGGATGACTGCAGTAAAGTGGCCTAGAGAGCTGGGCAGAAAAGTGGGCCTGGAATCTCTCCCTCCCAGTGCTCATTACTCTCCACAGTCATGCTGTTTTTAAAAAGATACTATATGAGATTTTTAAGCTCATTCCAAGACCTGGTCAGATTATAGATTTATAGTGTTTAATATCAAAAAGACCCTAAAGCATGTAAACTCATCTTACTTTGTAAATTAAAAGTTCTTAGCATGAGCTCTACCTATGAGTGGGCTTCAAACAGTCCCTAAAATCATAAACAAAACCAGAAACCTGCTTTTCTCCTTTTGGAGAGTGACCATGTAGCTTTCATTAGATGTTTGAAGGGTCTAAAATCCAACTCCTAAATAAAAACTAGTGTGTGTGTGAGTGTGCATACATGTGCATGTGTGTATATGTAAAAAAGATATCCTTGTATTGAAATTTTGTCTGTTTTAGTTTCTTTGTTATTTGTTGTCTATTACTGTTTTGGTTTGTTGGTTTGGTTTTTTGGAGACAGGGTTTCTCTGTGTAGCTCTGGCTGTCCAGGAATGTTGTTACTTCTAACATAGTGTCTCACTGTGTATCCCAGGCCAACCTTCAACTTACGATTCTCTTGCCCCAGCTCCCTGGATGCTACAATTATAGGCAGGTACCACCATGCCTCCTACATTGAATTTTTAGTGAACCCTAACTTAGATATGATGCCTGAACTTGTGGCATGTGGATATGCAGTAGGCATTTTAGACTCATGTCCCAGCTTGAGCTCCAGGGCGTCTACAAGAACAGCTGCCTCATCTCTTAGAACCAACTGAGAAGACTGCTTGGGGCTCCTCTTTGTTCTCATGCTCTGCATCTGACCTTCAGGACCATCACATCTACCTTCAGAATCTACCAAGAGCCCAGCATTTCATTCACTGCCCCTCACACAAATCTCCATCCCTCTTTCCCAGTAAACCGAGTGGTCCTGACCAGCCTCTCTGTGTCTACTTTGCCCTTCTCTAGACTGTTACTAAAGCAGTGCTTCCTTAGAGGCCCCCAGCAGCTTCCTATCTCAGTGGACTATAATACTAGTCCACTGACCTGCTCCTTATAGCCTGAGACCTTACTGTCCTCACTGGGCTCCATTGCCACTGTAACCTTTGTAGCTTCCAAGTGTCCTCTGCCTGGAAGGAAGGCTTCCCTGCTGATCTGATCCGTGTGGCCTGCACCCTCCCCTTCTGCAAACATTTGCTCAGATAACCTTTCTTGAGCCATCTGCTTTAAAAGTCTAACCTTTGCCCCAGAATAATGCCCTCCTCTGCTGTATCTTTCTCCTGCACTGACTGAGGATGTGTATGACCCTCATTGTTTGCTCACTCCCCCACCATTATAATGTAGGTCTGGGGAGTTGGGAGGGCCTTTTTGTTTCTCTTTATGTAACATGTAGGTTCCCTAGCACACAGTCTCAGCATAATGCAGTAACATTAGTTGTTTCCATCATTGTTATCACTATCCTGTGCTTTCTGTTCACTGTAACTTTTTGTGTATCATTTCTATAATGATACAGGGTTACTTACACATGTATTCTATATCTTTTCTAGTTTACTTTTTACTTAAGATGGTAATTGACAAGATGATAGTTGTAGACCTTTGTGGTTTTTAACCACCATAGTGACCTGGAATCTGCTTCTAACAGCTCCTGGGCAACTGAAAGGTCACCTCTGTCCATGTCTTACAGATTCTTCAAATTCCACACTATTCAGAGTTGCTGTGATATTCCTTTAGGTCTGCTATGAGTGGATAATTATAATTAGAAATCACAATACCTATAGATGCCAACACTTTATTGTTTTACTGGTAAGGCTGCTTTAATTAACAATAGCTTCATCCATTGTTACATGGCTGTAGCCCTATGCTGGAAATGTGAGACATTTTAATAGCAATCGGTACTTGCTAATTTGTCTATTTTATACATTAGGACTTCTTTTCTTTGACTTCTTAGCATTTTGAGACAAGATCTTGCCATGTAGCCTATGCTTGTCTCAAACTCTCAACAATTCTCCTGCCTCAGCCTCCTGTGCTGGATTTGTAGCCATGTACCACTGCTCTCAGCTGCGTTTGCAGTTTTCATTCTAGGTATTCCTAAAGCACAAATGATGTGGGCCTAGCACACGAAACCTGGCCTTGTTTACTGTAACTCTTTGAAACAACAATAATAAGCCGTCAATTGAGGTCTTGGTAACACTAGTTCATGTGATAAAGCTACTTTTTCAAGTACACTAATTTTTATGTATTTATTTCACACTGTTCCAGGCTTTACAAGATGAACTGGAAACCCGCTCTAATCAGGTGCGAAGTGCCGAGAAGAAATTACAGCACAAAGAACTGGAGACCCAGGAACAGGTAGGTCCTCTCTGGCTTCTCTGTCACTTTCTTCCAGCTCAGTGGCTGTTTCAGTGTCTCAGCTAAGATCCTCTTGTTTTGAGAACAGAGTGCGACACTGGGTCATCAGAAATAAGAGCAAGCATTTCACACAGAACAAGAGGTCTAGAGATGGCAACAGCCCTGGAGCTACATCTCTGACATTCTGTTGGCTCTACCTCCTTTGATGGCTTAATTCTCAAAGCAGTTCCAAGGTGGCTACAGCAAAGCCACATATTCCAGCCATGCCTCTGGGTGCAGAAGGTAGTGAATTTCTAGACTCTTCTGGGAAATAAGGAAGTCTTTAACTCACCCCTTCGCCTTCTGTTTTACTGTTTTATACAGCAGATCACATGTTCAGCCTAGGCAAACCCAATTAAGGGGGAGAACTGAGAGAACACCAACTAGCCAGGATCAGTCAGGACTCAGCAGCTGATGATAGAGTTTCGCAAAGAAGGGAAAGAAGACAAACAAGCAGAGAAATAGATGTTGGGTAGGCAGCCAACAGTATCTTCTACACTATCATTTAAAAATAAGCAGACAGCTATTCTGATTTACAGAATGTATAAAGCCCTATAAAATAAATAGACACTATTTAGTTGACAGGCATAAAACATGTTTTCTTTTGAGTTCTAATGTTCTCTTTCTTTCCATTCTTTTAATAAAGTAAGCTGACTATGACAATAGCTAATGACCTATTTTATTTCCAAATGACAGGCTTATTTTTACTCAACTCTTAGTTTTAACGAATTATAGCAAGTGGCAATTTTGACACTTTAAAAGCGTTAACAGGGGACCAATAGAAAATGAGTGTTAGTGAGATCCTGGTTGATTCATTGTCCTCAGCCTCTGGGGATAGTCTTGCCACCATGTCCTCAGTGTTACAATACACTATGCACATCCCACCGGGAGTGTTGCCAGATATGAATGCCTCAGCTGTGTCCATAAAATTCAGTGCACGATCTCAGGACAGGTCATTTTGACTCAGGTCTGGTCATGGAGGCTCTGTTCATCTCTGGAGATATTGAAAAAAGGGCCTTGCAGCAGAGAGTGGGAGAAAACGGTGCTGAATTCTCACCATTGCTGCCTTGTACAGTCGGCAAATGCCTCCCATGCTCCATAGCTTGCCCTGCGTTCTTTTAACAGACTTACGAACCAAAAGGTTTTTTTAACTGAGTTTAGTTTATCAGCTTTTCATCTTAAGGATCATATTCTTAATAGCAAGCTAGAGAACTTTTTTCCCAGCACTAAATTTCAGATTTTCTCCTTTTTTCTCTGGAAGTTTTACAGCTATACAACTTATATTCAAGTATAGGAACCATTCTGAGTTTTTAAATAAAGATATGGGATTTAAAAAGTTAAAACTTGGTGTGTTGACTTGATGCATAACTGCTAGCCATGCTATGGTGTATTTCCTATAGAATCGATTTCACATTTATAGTTCTGTTTTCACAGATACATATGCATGTATTTATATAGTGTGTACTATATAGTATTCATTGTTGGTTTTGCACATGAGAACAGACACACACTACCAGTGCCACACTGGAGTTTATTCTGGAAAGTTACCAGTTGAATACAAGAGAAGAAAAGTGGAAGGGAAAAAAGAGAAAGACCTTTCACGGGGTGTGAGAGCCGTGGGCACAGATTTACATAGCCACACCTAGGGCCGTGGCCTCCATATAGGGGTGTTCTGCATATCATGCAGGGTTTATCATGAGGCTGCTGCCAAGAATTCTTATATCTCACCAGGCACCATGTCAAGTTTTTGGACTAGCACATTTACCACGTAGCTGCTACGTGCCAGGAATCCTTACATCCATGTCATATACTGGAAAACAGTGGAAATAGTCTAATTAAAAAAGCAAAACAAAACAAAACCACCTATACTTTTCAAATGTACAAAAAGAATTTAATCCTCTCTGTGACCATAGAAGGTCAGCAGTGCTCTTTGTTTTATAGATGTCCACATAAGACCACACTAGCAGAGGTGTATCAGATGCAAGGTCATCTGGATTCTAGACTTCAAGGCTCATTTCTAGCTAGATAAGAAAGGGAGGAAAAAAACCTGGTGCTGGTTTTAAGTCACAGGCTTACTAAGGACATCAAGAAAGTAAACCTCAGTTCTAAATGCTTGGGACAATCGCTAATCCCACAGGCCTTCTACAGGCAGAGAAGTGCATGGGATAAAGGAAATGATCACAACAGATTTGGCCACAGATAAAACTGCATCCTTAGGTGGGAGTGTGGTGGCATACAAGTCTAACCACATGAGACTGATTGTCATGGAAGGTCACCTGAGCACTCTCCTCTGTCCAGGACACTTGTGACTATGAGATTAAAAAAAAAAACAAAAACAAAAACAAAAACAAAAAAACAAGCTTTTGAAAAGCAGAAAACTTTCTGGGGCTCCCTGGAGGGCTGAGGCTTCTCCATTTTGTAGTAAAATGTGGCTTAAGGTAAAACTTTGTTGATACCACCTAAATTCATGGCAAAACTTCACACAGAAAATTCCATACTTATGTTGAGAGTTGGGAAATCAAGAAATCCCAAATGAACAATAGGGAGGGATTCAGGAACGACTTTCAGCCCTTTTTTGTTGTTGACTTCTTTTTGAACATCAAAGTTACTTTCATGTTTGCAATGACAATAGCTTTTTAGAATACTTCTTACACTAATTCCTGATATCTTCTATTAGGCTGCAGTTTACCAAAGAAACATCAGGAAATACCTGCGCCCGAAGCTGAGCATGTATTAGCCACTTCCACTATGAGGTGTTTGGTTCTTTGCACAAGATCCTTAGAATATAGCTAGAACAGAAGGGCCAGTTTTTTCAACAAAAATGAGTAATAAGGAATCTGTACTTAATAAATAACTTCACATAACTTAATTTAATCTTGGATCTAAATTTGACTTATGTTCCTGCTTTTCATCTTATGACCCCAGGAGAAATTGTCAGAAAGGATTAGGACTGCTATGGTTACAGTTTCTTAGGGTCTTCATTTCTATGGACTTGGATATCTAAAATGTTGACAGCATTATAATATGCCTTTTCTTTTTAGTGCCATCAAAGCAGTTACAGTAACAGTAGCCAAACAACTAAAGTGAGTTGAATATGAAACAGCTACTTAGAACTTCCTTCTCTTGTCAATGAAATATTATTATCCTGATACTAGTTGCATAAAAAAATCAAATTGAATCTGGCAGAATTACAAAAGACAATTTCCTGGGCTGCTTTTTATAACTTGCTTGCTTTAAAAAAAAAAAAAAAAGAAGAAGAAGTTTAAATTGTTTCTGGTTTTCATTTAAGAAAAATTCCTGTGTTTTGATTTTACAAAAACAAAAAATGAATGAGGCATTTTAGAAGTTATGTTTTTAATTAAAAACAAAGGGCGCCTTCTCATCAGGTCTTGATGGGTGGTATCCTCTCTGCCCACCACTTGCCTTGGTGCATCAGCTCGTCTGTCTCCTCCATTTGCAGAGCCACAGAGAACGCACCTTCGTCACTGGACCTTATATGCAGATTCAGAGAACTAGAATGAGAAAATAACTAGCTTCCTAAGTTAATCTTACTAACAAATGATTTTTCTTATAATTCCCAAGTTATAATAAGTATAATCACCATCTTCTTTGTCCACAGCAGGAGTTATAGATTTTCTATTACAGATAAGATCGGAGTAGCAATCTTATCTGCAGGAGAGGGTGAGGGTCAGACCTCTGACCAAACTTCCTCCTTGTGCAAAGAAACAACCCTCCAGAAAGGCTGGACCACATCTGATGGATGGCCTGGAAGTAACTGACCCAGGGTCAGCTGCTTGTGCTCTGCACCCTCCAGGCATCTTATTTTTCATGATGGTAACACAATATAAAATGGATCGATGCTGTCAATCACCTGAGTTCAGGTGCAAATCTAAAACTAAAAGCCACCTTTGTGACCAAATATTTTATAATTCACAAGAAGAATAGATAATTTGATCTGGCAAATTATAGAGTAGAAACAAAAGAAGGAAAAAAAGAAATAACCTGAGCTTTTACATGGTATTTTTAACACTGTATAAATCATATTTTTATGACACTGTCACTAAACAGAGCCAGACTCTGGCCTATACAGTGTGGGTGCTAAAACTGTTTCAGACTGGTGATCTTAAAGTTGAAAGTATGATTCGCTTCCCTATGGACTTAACTGATTCTGGCAGTGGCTAAGGAATGATCTCATTAAGTTTCTATTGATATATTGACTTTCCCCTTTTTCATATTTGGTTTCATTGATCACTTTGTTTTTCAGAAAAATTATTTTAAGTAAGTAATTTTTTTAAGCCAACACTTCAGAGACTTACTAATAAATAACTTACCATGCTGACCATTCCATGGAAGAGGCACTTTTTCTTTTCTACTCAATATTTTATATTTTTTCCCCAGCTGGTGTTGAGAATAGAGCCTAGAGCCTCATACATGCTAGGCAAGTGATCTACCACAAAGCCATATCCAAGCCTCATTTTAGTCTTCATAGGATCTTTGTGTGAGACAGTTCTGGGTATTAGAAGACACCAAGATAAATGAGGTGTACGTCCCACTGTAGAGAGTTTTTCGGTCTCACAATATCATGAAGCCAGGTTGATATAGACTTCAGACAAGGAGACAGAATGGGGGCTGAGACCCCAAGTCATGGAAAGAACAGGAGCCATGATGCTACCTCATATCTTCCTTGTGCCTGGGGAGAAAGGGGTGAGGATTTGGCCAGGACAAGATTGGGTTCCCAGTGCCCTAAGTAAAGGGTGGCGCTATCAACAGGGAGTCATTTCAAGAGCTTAGGCACCCAGGTAAAGCAGCTTCTTCCATGGCTAGTCAGGAAAGGGCTTCCACTTCCACATCCAGCAACCTTCAGTGAAAAGCTCCTGGCTCCCACCTACCGCACGGCCTCAGGCTTCCCTGGCTGCAGGCCACATTAGCTTTCTGGCCAGCATTTCTTGTAGCCCAGTGCTTTAGCTTCTAATGGTGTGTGGTGTGTCAGGTCTAGACTGTATAGGCACAGGTAGCCCATAATTATTTTAAAATAGATAGTTTCTGAAAGCCACTCCCCCCTCACACTTCAGCCACAGCTTCATGATTAAGGCCTTAACACATTGGTTAATTTGAGAGAGAATCTAGTGACCAGAGCCAGTCTTCATGGTCACTTAGGTCTGAAGTTGTCTCAAAAATCCCATCAAGACCCAAGGAGAGGGAGGTGGGGAGGCTTTATGACTAGTGTCGCCATAGTAGGAGCATCATGGTTCTTAACCCACCCTTTTTATACTAGTCATGTGATCTTAGTCAAGTTCCCTTTCTCCTTGGTGAACTATTAGTAATACCTCCCCACGGGGCTCTTGGGAACATCAAAACAAGATAGTGTATGTAAAAATACTTTAAACACTATAAAACATGCAACTACAGTGTGTGTAATTAGTTATTCGTAGCAGGGAAGGGGCCTCTGAGCTGGGCATTGACTGAACAGAGGAAGGGCATGGGACAGAATACAAGGAGTTGTAAAGCAGAGCTGCTCTGAAGTGGTCAGGGGATATTAAGTGATGTTTTGGCCAGAGGGCAATATCAGTAAAGAGGAAAATAAGACCAGAAAATGGGTTTCATTCATTTTGTCCATTAGAAAAAAATGCTTTGTTACTGAGCATCTGCTCTTTGCTAAGCACAGGGTGTATGTCAGGGCAGTTGGTGGTCAGTCTCAGATGCAGCACTTGGGAGTTTTAGTCTTTGTCAGAATGTTGTCAGCAGTTGGGAACTTCTTTCAGGTAGAGAGTGCTACATGATCTAGTTTATCCTTTGCAAACAGTCATCAATAGTAGCTAAGAGAACCATGCAGACATCATAGCATTAACATTCACATCATAAGTTACAAGAGAAATATGAAAGACTTGAATTAGATGTTGTCAAAGACAATAAAAGGTTTAAATAGATATACTCACAAGGAATATTTCACAATACACAGATATAGAAGCAGGAATAAGAAATGAAGGTATGGAAACTGGTGGAATTTTTTTGAATTAGAAAATGGTGCACAGTAGACATTACTACAGTTATTTCTTAGATGTGGCATGTGAAATGTTAGGAGTGACATTCATGTTGGGAAAAAGAGTTGCAGCTCTGAATTACCAGCTTCAGAAAGAGCCCTTGGGTTGTGAGCACTTGCTCAGTGGAACTGTAGCAGAAGCCCACAGCAAGACATGGGTAGCAAGAGGCCATGAGCAGCATGCTCAGGGACAACTCAAGGGACCCAAAAAGTAGAGGCAGATAAAGGAATCAAGTGCACATATGAAGGTAAGAGCAGAGCCAGGAGAAATGAATGCTATAGGAACAGGAGAATGGTCCCTGTCTATGCCTTGTAGGATAGTGACTCTCACCTTCATGTGAGCCATGTGAATCACTCTTCGAAGACTTTGCTGTCTCAACCCTGTCCATATGAACCTTCCTCTTTCCTCTGTCATCTGAGCTTTGTGGTACTTCCTGTGCTCTCCACTGAAGGCTTCCCATGCAGTTCTCTTGGTCACTGACTGCTCTGAGGGCAGAACTGTGTACCTGTCTACCCTGGAGTACTCAGTGAGTACAGTGGGAGTGACAGCAGAGGGGGAGGACTAGGAGAGGGCAGGGAGGAAGATGAACAGTCTCACTTGCTGCAGGGAGTCGAAGGTTGAAGACTTGTTCAAAAGCCACTGACTTAGCTCATGGGTACAGGCCTTTGGGGTTAGCCTTCTGAACATAGTTTAAGTGACTTTCTTTTTTGTTCATATATTTGTCTAGACTTTTATGAAAATAATACTCCACTCTTTTTCTCTTCCTCTCTGCCCCCTACTCTCATTCTGTCTCTCCTCTCTCCCCCTCCCCCTCCTTAATAAGCCTAATATGGCTCCCTAAAAAAAAAAGAAAATAACACTCCAGCTATTTGTCTGAGGTGGTCATTTTATTTGACAAGATCATTCATGGCTTGGTGGCCTCAACTACTCCCCAAACATTATAGTGCTCACAGCATTGGGAACCAAGGATAACTAAGATAAAGAGAAGTGCCAGTGTCTCCTCCACACAGCCCTCCTCTCTGCTCACCTCTAAAGTAGGGCAGATTTCCCTGAGTTTCTCTTAAAAAGATCTTCCCAGGAACCAGTGAGATGGGTCCACAGGTAAAAGCACTTGGTGGCCCACCCTGATAACAAGATTTAGTTCCTCAAGATCACAATAGAAGCAAAGAAATGACTTCAAAAGGTTGTCTTCTGTTTTACAACACACACACACACATCTCATGGCAAACTCATGCCCATACACATCATACATGCACAATAATAGGAATTTTTTTCAGTACCCCAAGAAGGCCAGAGCAAAAGGATATCCAAATAGTTTTCCTTGTCTCCACAGATGAACTGAGCGCTCTGCCTCTTCCTTCCTAGGTCTTGGATACAAAGAAAGTTTGGGGCTTTTACTGTTAGTGGCTTTTGGGGGTAGCAGCATGATCCCCAACAGTGCCTTATGCTTTCTGTTTGTTGCATCCCTGCTGATGCTTGTTTGTCCCAAGGAGTCTGCTTGCCTCCCACAATGCTCAGTGATCTGCCCGGGGATAACATGGATAGAGCAGAAGCAAAATCAATGTACTCAAAGCTTTTATTTTATAGCTTTGCTTATCATTAAACCACCTGAGTCGTCATCAAGGGTAGCTGGCAAATCCATGGAGTCCAGGGCAGCCTTAAAGAAGACAGAACTGTAAAGACAGAAAATCGATTAAGCAATAATCATGACAGTTGTTAAAAGGAAAAGATTCCAAGCCTTTAATTTCCCCATTTTCCATAATGGATTTTAAGACTTTCCTGCCTTGACTGCTGTGGGCTAACTCATCTGCAGCAAACTCTATTTGAAAGTACTAACAACTCGAAACTGTGCTTTCTCCCAGAGCACATTATGAAAACAGGAATAATAATTGCAACAGAAATATAATTCAAAGACTTTTATTGACTTTTCATGTTTAATGGTTATTATTCTGGCTTGTTTCAAGCAATTTTAATAACCACAGTTTATTTACAAAATTCAGACTGATTCTTTTGTTCCCGTGCCAACAAAATGCATTTGTTCCCAGACAGCTGGCACAATGCATCATCTAAGGCTTGAGCTGTTATGAAGGATAGAAATGCATTTTATTTTGGCCACATCTTCTCAATGAGCTTGTCTATGGTGTCTGTTTTCTGAAGCAAACACTTGAACTCTGTGTCAGGGACAATATATTTTTATTACAATATGCACCGCAGCATGTTCCTAATGAAGCAGTTAGTCGGAGCTGTTAGTAGGAGGCAAGTCAAGCACTTGTCCCTAAAGGTCCCCAACACCACAGCGCTGCAGAGGCAGACTGAAGCTCTTGTGCTGTGAATGTGCTCTGTGTTCCATCCTTGGTCTCTTCAGTCTCTTTGTTTTGAACTTCACTGGACTTACTTGCTGGGGAGGAGAGAGAAGTGTGCCTCCTGCATGGCTTTAATTCTGGGCTTTGCTGACATAACAGAGGCAAATATCAGCCAGGCACTCACCACGCCATTGCAGCTGTTTGTCCAGAAAGCATTTTCTGTGTTGCTGAAGTGGTTTTCTGTCCTTGCACAAACGCTGGTGATCAGGGGAGAGCCCAGGACATAGGGGCTCCCACACAGCACTCACAGCCAGGTGGTGCTGCCGAGGATGGGGCCCATCTTATGCTTCTCTGATGAAGTAATTAACAATATTTTCTCACTTCTTCCAGTTAATTTTCAGACACTTTGGATATAATTTTAGAACTTTTTAAGTTATCTTTTTTTAATCCTTAAATTTTTTACTCCAAACCAATAAATCATGGAGGCTTTCAAAACTGTACAACAGAAACAAAAACCAAATTGCTTCTTTACTACCCTTGTAAATTAATGGGTAAAAATTGTGAAGCATTAACGTTGGTGATGGAATGGGGTCTCCCAGGAAGAGGAAAAGGTGCCTGCGTCCCTGAGAATGTCCTATGGAGGCTTAGTTTCCTGACAGCCACTGAGCACTGAATTCCTGGGACTGAGTGACCAGTGGAAGGAGTAAGTGGAGGGAGAGATAAACAGATGGTAAGAGAGGGTGCGCTGATGAGAAAGGTGTCTGAGGGCTCCTAACCCTGTCCTTACCCTAGGAAGAGAGCCTGCAGCTTTCAAATGCACTAACACTAGTTTCCTCTTTACTTTAGTCCAGCCAAAAAGATCTCCTTTATGTTGAAAAAGAGCCATTGGGAGATGCAGGCAAGTGAAGCTGATTATTGGCAAACACATGCCAGAGCAGGGATGTTACATATGTAAGCCTCCTACAGCAGATGTGAGGGAAGAAAATGATTTGTCTTCATACAGTGAACAATTTCCAGGTAGATGTTATGCTAGATTACTATTTTTAATAATCAGAAAGGGTTGGGTATGGTGTCACATGACTTTAAACCCAGCACTCAGGAAGCAGAGGCAGGCAGAACTCAATGAGTTCAAAGACAGCCTGGTCACTTAGCAAGTTCTAGGCCAGACAAGGATACATAGTGAGACCCTATCTCAAAATAATCAAAAAGGAAGGAAGGGGAAGGAGAGAGACGGCTCAGTGGGTAAGAGCATATGTTACTCTTTTTAAAAAGTATATATATGTGTGTGTGTGTGTGTGTGTGTGTGTGTGTGTGTGTGTGTGTGTGTCCATAGAAGTCAGAAGAGAGTATCGGCTAGATTTCCTGGAACTGGAGCTACAGGTAGTTGTCAGCTACCATGTGAGTGCTGAGTCCTCTGGAAGAGCAGTGTTAAGGTTAAGCAGTGCTCTTAATCACTGAGCGCTCTCTCCAGTCCCAGTATAACTACTCTAAAGACCTACACCCATATCTGATGCTTACAACCACCTATAACTCCAGCCCTAGGAGAAATCCTCTGACCTCCATGGGCACCTGCACTCACATGAACATACCCCCTACACACACACACACACACACACACACACATACACACACACATACACACACTCATGCACAACTTAAATTTTTTAATCTTATTTTTAAAACTTAGAATAATTCTAAGTAGGAAAAATTATTACAGTATTCAAACACAAAATATGACATTGAATTAAATGGGATAAACAAAGCTAGTAAACCTGGTGGTGGTGGCCCACACCTTTAATCCCAAAACTGGGGAGGCAAAGGCATCTCGGTATACAGAGAGTTCCAGAACAACCAGGGTTCCACAGAGAAATCCCATCTTGGAAAAAAAACAAAAAACAAAAAACCTGAGCTAGTAAAGAATATAGCATAGTGGACATGATTAAATGTTAATGGTGGACCTGTTTAGAATGAAATAGCCTGCTTTCTAAGTATAGACCTGGCAAGGAAGCTTGCTTATCCTGTAAGAGGTCCTATTATCATGATAAAGGAAAACAGGTAGTTAAGATCTGTGCACATTTGCGGTGAATGAGTGAGGAGACATGGGAGGGCAGAGGACATTCTCTAGGTCCTGATGATTAAAGAGAAAGAAGAAATCTTCATTCGGCCTGTTGGTACTAACCTGTCAAAGCTGTGATGGGGCTCTTCCTAGTGCAGACAGTGGAAAACGCAGACATGGCTTCGTGACCCTGGTCTTGCAGAAGCCACAGCAGGACCTGATGGCTGGGGCTCCACCCCACATCCAGGGGTTCTGCCCTAGAGCTTCAGATTCCACGTGAAAGAAGGAAGTAGCTGAAGGAAGGAAAACAGAAATGAGGGAACATCAGAAGACTCACCTGAAGGATCACTGATGTTCCTTCAACATAACATTTCCAGGTTCTGTATGATTTGATTAACAGAGGGAAGTAAGACAGATATCACAGGATACCCTGATAACTGAAGGGCAGCTAAGAATGAACTAAAAACCTACCAAACTTTACGAAAAATTCCCGAGTTCCTGCTCTGAGACTGACACATGTACTGCTGAGCACATCAAATGAAATCCTTCTTAGCAATGTTTATATTTTCATGGTCAGTTGTTCTTAGTTTTTTGCAATTCTATATAAATCTAAGACTAGAGGGTTGAGGAGATGGCTCCATCGATTAAGTGCTTGCTGTACAAGCATGGGTTCAAATCACCAGCATCCACATTAAAAAGGCAGGCACTACAGTGTACATCATTAATTATGGCACCTGGAGGCTGAGACCTGGTTCAGTCCCCCGCACCACAATGGGAGACTCACAACTGTCTGTAATTCTGGTACAAGACTACTCATGCCCTCTTCCTGCCTCCAGGGCACATGTGGTTCTCAGCCATGCATACAAGCAAGGCAAAATGCTCATATGTGAAAACTAACAAAATAAAATAATTTTTAGTTGTATTTGGTAGAGAGCTTAGTAGTAGTTCGGAAATAAAATATCTGCTTGATATGCATAAGGCCATGTGTTCATCCTCCAGCTCAAGGAAAAAAAAATCATAGAATTCAGGTGAACCCTTCTGAGTCTGTAATCTTCTATGTTGAAATATTTTTAGCAAGTAATAAATATTCTGTAATGACTTTAGTTTTACTGTGTGTGCATGTATAGATATGTATGTGTGTCTGTGTCTGTCTTTGTGTTGGGGGAGGAACTTTCTAACCCTGTTCTCTGTATCTGTATTTATTTTGAATATTTTTCATTGTCCAGCTTCTAGTTCACTAATTTTCTCCTGAGCTGCATCTAATCTTCTAAGGCCAGCTTTAAATATTTATTATATTTTCAGTTAAAATTTCTACTAAAAATATTTAATTTTTACCAATGTTCACAATTATTTTCCTAATTCTGTTGCACATATATCTTGGGTCTTTTAAGATATATGTGTAATAGCCATAATCTAAAGCAACTTTGTTTGTTTGGGATTTTGATCACCATTCTTTCTGTAGAGCTGGATGTTTTGCGTGTAGATACTTCATAGGGGATGTTATAGAAGTGATTTCAGACCTAGGCTGGTATTAGTTTCTTCCAGAGAGAATTTGCATTTGTAGTCAGGTAGCAGCTCTGCAGTCTGGAGTAACTGCAGTTCATTTTCAGGGACTGAGATGATCTGAGACCAGATCTCTGGAAAGAGCTGGTCCATTTCCAAGCCAGTCACTCCTACTCACAGAATGTAACCTTTTTGGCATGTGCCCAAAGTGTGGAGTTTTACCAGACACCCCCTCCCTTAGAAAATCACAGACTGCAATTTCATGTGTGAGAGACTATTAAACCATCTGTTCATCTTCTCATCGTCAACTCTGGACATTGGCAAAGCCCACTATAAGCACTGCTCCCAAAGCCAGTCCTGGTCTCTACTGTACTCTGTCACAAATGGCTGCTAAGGGAGCAGAAGTCCAGCATCTGCTTTTCTGTGAACTGCTGATGTCCCCTTTAATTTCCTGATTTGACCCATAGAATTTTTTTAACTTTATTTTTATATATAACTGTGTAAGGGTGTCAGATCTTGGAATTATAATTCGTAGCTGCCATGTGGATGCTGGGAATCGAACTCAGGTCCTCCAGAAGAACAGTCAATGCTCTTAACTGTTGAGCCATCTCTCCGGCCCGACCCATAGAATTTTTTAAGTTATATTCTGTATATTACGGATTTGTTAGTTAAGTAAATTGCAAATACGCCTAATTGCTTATCTTTTTAATATTTTTTGTTCAGTAATTTAGTATTTTGAGGTTGTTACATGTCTGGGGTTTTGGTTTTTGTGATGAGATTGAACCTAGTCCTTATGTGTGCTCAACAAACACTATTCATTGAGCTGCATTCCCACCTGTCTACTTTTGTCTGAGAATGATCTTGCTAAATTGCCCAAGCTAACCTAAAACTCACTCTGTAACCTAGGCAGGGCTTGAGTTTGCTAGCTTTCTGTCTCATCCTCATGAGCCCTGAATAGCTGGGGTTGTAATACAAGGTTCAGCAATTGTCTTTTTCTAGATGTTTTACAAATTTAATTAGAAAAGCCATCCCCTATCCAGGTTATGGAGTACAGAGTTCTCTGTTTTGTTCCTTTGCCATTAATTATATATCCTGTGAGATAAGGTTATGATAGACCTAATGACTTCTAGATATATTATAGACATCTATAATTTAATCTCTGGAATCTGTGGATATGACCAAAAAACGGGGGGGGGGAGGCTTCCCAGGCGTAATCAAGGTAGCCTTTAAAAGAGATTAAAAGAGTAGGCAATAGGAAGGACATGGTTGGGGCAAAGTGAGGCCACAGGGAGGGTCAGTGTGTTCAGGGAAGAACCAAACACACAGTTGTACTTTAAAGATGGAGGGGTGGCCTAGTGAGCAATGCATGTGCTCTGGAGAACCAAAAGATGCCTTGAGCTGAGAGCCAACAAGGACATGTAGCTGTGAGGAATTGAATTTGCCCAAAACCCTGCATGGATATGGAAAAGAGTTCTTTCCAAAGGCTCCAAAGAAGATCTCAGGCACCTTTGACTTTTGCCCTTGTGCTACCCATAGCAGAGAAACCAACTGATCCCCTTAGAACTGTAAGATAACAAATTCATGTCATTGTAAGTAGATTGATATCTGGTCATTTGTTATAAGAATGATAGGAAACTAATATAGGAATGTTACTTTCCTAGTTTTATTTCAAAATAGTTAGTTATTCCTTTGAGGTGGTGGTGCATGCCTTAATCCCAGGCAGAGGCAAGTGGATCTCTGAGTTCAAGACCAGCCTGGTCTACAGAGTGAGTTCCAGGACAGTCAGAGCTACACAGAAAAACCCTGTCTCAAAAAAAAAATAGTTATTAATATTATTTTTGACTGAGAAATACTTCCAACATTTAAGAAAAAAAGCCACCTTTACCAGAAATCAAATTTTCCATATAGATGTGAATGTTTGGAGTATTTTCTCCTTCCCTGCTTATGTATCTAGTGCAGGCCCCAGCTATGCTGCCCAGGTTCCAATCCCAGCTCTGCCATTCCCATGTACTGTAGAACCTCCAACAAATGGGTTCCTTGTTGCTTCCCTGTCCCTGTCCTGAAAGGGTTAATACCTACCTCATAAAGTTGACACGAGGACCAGACCAGTTATTACAAGTGCCAGGATTAGAAGGGAACCCGACATCACCTGAGGGGAAGGCTCCTCAGTCATAGTCTTGATTATTTACAGACATTCCTCCTTCGTATGAATTGTGCCCTAAGCTTGAAGATTTTTGTTTTTAGAATCCCACTGATTGGCTGTCTGGGATTGAGCTGAATGCATGAATTGTTTTAGGATAACTTGCAATATTGAGTCTTCCTGCCCTGCACTTTACATCTCTGCATTTCCTGAGCTGTTCTTCAGTCTACTTCAGACCAACTGACCTGGTACTTCATGTGGGTGTGTGGTATATTTTGTGTTAACTTGACCTGTTACTTCATGTGGGTGTGTGGTATATTTTGTGTTAACTTGACCTGTTACTTCATGTGGGTGTGTGGTAACTTGATTCCAGACTTGTGTGGTTTTTTCCTTTTGTGGATTTCCCTTATATTTTCTGCATGGTTTCTGCTTCCATTTGCAGGAAGTATTTAGATTTTTTTAAATATATATATTACAGAGAAAGAGGGACAGACAGACAAATAGATTCATGCTTCAGAAGCAGAGCCAGTTTGATATTATGTTTAATGAGTTTTCACTATGAAAAGTGAAAGATAAGGCTTTATCTTTCTTTGCATTTTCTTCCCAATTTGTATTGTTGCATAGCCTGGGCCTGCAGTGTGGCATCAAGTTTACATTAAATTGGAATAGTTTCCTTCTTAAGGGTTTCTCATTTTTTAAGATTTTATTTATTAGGTCTGGAGAGATAGCTCAGTGGTTATGAGTATTTGATGCTCTTCATTAGGACCCACATACAGTTTCCAGCACCACATGGTGACTTGCAACCATCTATAACTGCAGTTCCACAGGATTCAACATCTGCTTGTGGCCTCCATGGGCACTACACACACAGTGTTCAGATATACATGCAGATAAAGCATCCATACACATAAAATAATAAAAATTAAGATTTTTATTTTTATTTCTTAATGTATGTATATCATTGTTTTTTTCTTCATGTGTGGCTATACACTACATGTGTGCATGCCCTTGGGGGTCATTGGATCCCCTGGAACTGGAGTTACAGCCAGTTGTGAAGCCAGCATGTGAGGCTAAGAAATGAATCCTGGTCCTCTGGAAGAGCAGTCTATGCTTGTAACCACTGAGCCCCCTTCTTAGGGTTTCAAATAGCTTTGGTTTGAAACTTAAAAACATTGTCTTTGTTATAAATACTTATAAGCATATTTTCTCATTTCCAAGACTTCTTTGGGAGCAGAGAATATATTTTAGGAAGAATAAACACACATACACACACATTGAGTCTACATGTGTATCATAACTGTGTTGGCCTCACAGTCAACTTTAGCCATGTAATCATCTCCCAATGCACAGGGGATTCCTACCAACTAGATACAGAAAGCCATGGCATGTGCAACCCAGAGACATTGCCTTGAGTTATCTTTTTACATTGGACTTTTTGGTCTCTCCTTATGCCCATCATGGAGTCTCATAGACAATAAACAAAACTCTATCTCCAAAGTGTAAGGTTCTCCCTACTTAGGAGCCAAGCGCTATTCTCCCTCAACTGCATAATTATATCCCTGCCCAGCTCCCCTTCTGGAGCTGTTGGACAATAGCATTGGAGGTTTCTTGTTTGGGTTCATAAGCGTTTCTGTAGTTCTGATTAAACATCATGACCAAAACCAACTTGGGGATAAAAGGGTTTGTCCCACCTCATAGCTTATAGTTGTTCATCATTGAGGGAATCAGGCCAGGGATTCAAGACAAGGAGTGGAGGCTGGAACTGAAGCAAAGGCCATGGAGAAGTATGTCTCACTGTCTTCTTCCCATGACTTGCTCAGTCTGCTTTCATACAGCACCCAGAACCACCAGCCTGGGAGCAGCTGCTCACAAGCCACCTAGTTGGGAGCATTTTCTCAGTTGAGGTTTTCTCTTCCAAAATGACTCTAGTGTGTGACAAGTTAACAGGAAACTAGCCAGCGCATTGTCTGTGTGCCACCTGTGGGCTGACCTTAGAGTGCTAGCTCATGACACCTGTTTCCCTTTCGCCACTAAGGTACAACCACCTGTATGCTGTTTCACTCACCTTTTCCTCAGCCAGACATCCCCGCTGTCATACATTTCTATGTATGTTATTTACTTCTTTATAACAGAGGTTTATTTCTTTTGAGTTTGCCACTGTGATTTAATTTTCCAAGAAATTTTATTGAGCATAATCTCTGTCCCCATAGCCTCCACAGCAGCATGTGGTTTCCCATGAAGTGAGCACTCACCTGCTTTGCTAGTCAGTACATGGATCTTCATTCTCTGAGTGACTAGACTTGGCTGATGATCAGATTTCTAATTCTGAAGTAGGATCTACTGAATTTTCATTAGTATTTAAAGTAGCTCAAAGTTTTTAAGATCCGAACTGACCTTTTAATGAAGCTTACTGGAAATTGACTGTGATAGATATAAGAATTGTGTTGGTTAAATGTTTTTGGTTTTATTTGTTTGTTCATTCATTCATTCATTTATTTATTTTTAGTGCACAAGCACTCTAGCATGATTCAGTCACTCTTAACAGGGAGGCACACCCCAGCCCTGTGGTGGTCAATTACCACTTTTTCACAGCTGTGACATTTAGGAAAGTCTGAATTAGCGGGAGAAGGTGGGGTCAAATTGAGGCTTGAAGAATGCAAGTGTGTTATAAACTTGGCACTTTTTGGAATTCAGTTTTTAAACAGGTGACATATCATGATAAAAACAGTTTACAGTTATGTATAAGATCCTGCCACAAATAGAAAACCTCCTGGGAATTTCAGTTATGAGGAATTTTAAAAATTACAACCATTACAAAACAGACAGAAAGTAGCAAGACAATGGTGAGCTCCCTGCCCATTAGAAAACATTTCAATGGCAGCCCTGCCACTGCTGGATCTAATGCATTTTGAAATGGACAGAATGCAGAAGGTTTTGAATCCTCTTTTAAGCATCAGTAACCCTCAAAGGACGTGTATATTACTGGAGGGAAAACAAGGTTTTTGAATCAGAGAAACTCCTTCCGCAGTTCCTGAATACCTTCTATGTACCAGACGCTGTCAGCCTGTTCTAGAAGATGAGTGGAAGTGTCTTCTCCTAAAGGGCATCATGGTGACGTGGACGGCTTCTATGGCGAGCTTGCTTGTGCTCTTGACGAGGGACACCTCCTGCCCATTTCTTATTGCTGCGGTCATTGTCCCTCTGGTCTCTGCTCCCCACTTCTTCCCGACATTCATTCTCTCTGCCTTGGTGATGTCATCTACCTTCCTTGGATGTTTTAACATGTTCCCCTTAGCATCAGCTCTCATTCACTATAATTGGCACATTCCTATTCCCGAGCCCCTCCCAAGGCTTCCACTGACTCAGTCTGGTACTTTAGACTTAAGTTTATTTCTTTTACACAAAATCCAGGTTTCCAGAGAGGCCTATGTGTAGAAGCTCGGTGTCATGGTATCTTTTTAAAAAAAGGAAAAGAGTCTAGTCAGCAGTGTAAGAAACAGAGATTAAGTTACTGTTATGTTCATTGTGTGATTTTAAGAAGGACAAATGGATGAGCCATCTGCCTTTCTCCCAAAATGTTTGCCTTGACCCTTGCTGAAAACTGGAATTATAATGTATACTATTAATATCAGAGATCAGAACTTTTATTTTTCAGTTAGTCTTTCTGTCACAGTTTACCCCCTGAAAAAGCTAAACAACAAACCTTCTCTGAAGAGTTGCTAGGAGAAAAGGAGTTGGAAAATATAAGAATCTTGGCTATTAGAACAGATTAGAGAAAGGGCCAGATCCTGCAAAGCTAAGCAATCAGGTCCTAAGAAGAGCATCACTTGGCAATTGGCACAGTGCTGGCCTAGCAAAAAGGACCTGTCCGAACCTGTCTTTGTCTGAAAGGATGGCACAGACTCTCACAGGGACTCAGTAAAGATGAGCTGAGAGAATAAAACCCCTCTACATTGTTTACCACAGGGGAAAGGACATTTCTCCAGTCCGCCCAGGGCAGATGGGGAAACAGGCCTGTGTTGCCAAAAGGGGCCTCTACTCTCTCAGATTAAGTAATCCCAGGCGTGTTGATTCCAAAAAGCTATATGGAATCAGGTAGCTTTAGAGTTTCTGCTGCCTTCCTCTGTGCTTGTGGCTATGAATTATATAAACGGTGAGGACTGCAGAGCTTTCCCAGGGGGAGGGTATCAAATTGTAAAAGGAAAAGTGCTAAAGTTCAAGTCACTGTAGTAATAAGATTTCCTGGATGGTAGAAAGTCCCTGGCTCAGCTCCGAAGGCCGTATGGACTGTTTAGCTGAGCACACTTAGAGGACCCTGGGACTTAGCGAAGGCATAGGTGTTTCCAGGGTATGACCTGTTGACAAACTAAACACACACAAAAAAGGCAGAAGGTGGCCCTTGCACTGATGCTGGTCTGTTTGAATGGGATTCATCCCTCAGAGTGCACATGGGACAGGCCACAGGCTGGCTGCACTCTTACACACCATGCCTGAGCTTCCAGGCTCCTATGGGATGTCACATCTCTGTATATTTTGGTCTTTTGGGTCCTAGAAGTCTACAGTTATATTATGTATATAAACCTTATATTCTGGTCTTAATCCTGTCTCCATTTTTAGCTAAGTAAATGTGAAAAATTTTAAATATGCTTGTACCTAAAATTGTTGACCACCCAAAATGTTACTGCTACTTTTTAGCCTCTATGAGATTTCTCTCAGTAAACATACACTTGTGTGCAATTGTGAGAGGAATGTGCTTAAAGCCCATAGCCTTGGTATTATAAATTATACATGTACAAGTAAAAGGAATATAAGATGTTTTTCTTCTAGGAGACTATAAAGAATGCTTAGCACTGACCATCCCTGAAGCCGATGCTAACTCAGAAAGTGCCATTTTATTCCTTCACCCCATTCATGGCCCATCACCACTGCTCTCAGTAATTCATTGGGCTTCTCTTTCATTCCCTGGACATTTTCCCAAGCTTGTTCAACCATTAGCCTTCTGGACTTCTGGGTTTAAGTACTGTCAGCTCCAATTTAAATCATGTGTTAAGACTTGGTGGGTCCATCATTGTCCTCAATTGAAGAAGCAGTTTAGAGGTCATGACATTGCTACAAAGAAGGTGGCATTAATCCTTCCCCTTATAAAAGGGAGAGCCATGGTGTGCATTACACCAAAGGAACCAGCCCCACCAGCTCGGAGCCAGGGCCAGCAACTCCTTCTTCCCCATCCTCACTGCAGCCCTCCTGAGATGGGGAGTAGAAAACCAGATGTAAAGCATTGTTCAAACCCTCCTCTGACGTAGCATTAAATTTCCCTTAGACCAGATGCCAGTGTTTAAATGATATGCTGAAGGGTCCAAAGAGAAGAATTAGTCATCATATTTCATTCATATAAAATCTGAAGTAAAGGAGAGAAAAGTACAAAGAAGCCAGAGTACCTTGCATGTGCCTTGCCAGTCTCTGCCATGATTTACAAAGAATGATGCCTCAGTTACAAAAGCTCAAAGTGCATTGTGCCTTTCTTTAATTATAAACTAACATTCCCATCATTTATTAGTGCTTTTTAGGAAAAAAAAAAAAGCAAACTATTAGAATTTCTTTTACAAAGCAATTGGGGGGTGAGATTGAGCAACTTTTGCTTTAAAGTGGTTCTGCCCTTGAATCACTTCCATTTGCTAATTTTATTGATTTATACCTTATTCCCACAATTACTTCTTTGATGGCTTGCACTGGTTAAGACACATGGCAAATAGCTAAATGCCTCATCTTCGCATCAATGTATTTTCTGTGGTATTGTCTGGGTGCTTCCAAAAGCTTCACCAGATGGAGAAATGAGTTGGCCCTAAATGGAACCAGTCATCAGCAGGTCAATTACCAGTAGTATTAACTTGCCAGATACATAGGTGTCCTGCAAGATACGGATGCACACACTTAAACCATAGGTGGTGGGTAGAATGTCCTCTGCAGGAGAGAAGGGCCATTGAGCTTAAGTAGCCTGATTTTTCTGTTGAGTCTATCAAAACAGCATGTGCTGCTGTTTTCTTTAACTTACTTTCTACAGCAAGCAGATGACAGGGAATACCCAGAGTTGGACCAGAAGACCCAGAAGACTTTAGAGCCTAGATAAAGGCAGCAAAGTGTTCATAGGAAAACTGGCTCATTAGTTGCAAATCCTGAGAGGCCTTGAGTGGCAGAGATGAACTATGAGAGAGGCAAGGCAGCTGAAGATGTGGATGTAGAGACCCAGCCATCAGGGCAGAGCAGAATTACACTGAGCCATTCTCATTACCTCACTGAAGGCTTGCTTGGGTCAGTCCATGGGGTACAAAGTCTAGGCTCTTGGCAGGGGACCTCAGCCCCAGTCAGATGGCTTATAAGTGCTTGAAAGTCAAACTGCTTTAAACAATAAGGAGAAAATTTTGACTCAAGAAACTGAGAAGTCCTGTTGGCTTCCAGGGAGATCTGAGGCAATAGTTCAAATCCTGTGACAAAGAGCCAGTTTTTCTTCATTTCTTAGCTTTATTGCCTTTTTTCTTTATTTCTCTACAAGCTGTCTCTCTGCAGGGTGACTATTCTCAGTTCCTCGGCCTATTTTCCCAAGTTCATGTCACCATAAGAGAGAAAGTTCCCCTCCACAAAAGCTCCTGCAGACACACTGAGCTCATAGTTCCTTGGCCCTGGGCTCTGACCCTTACAGGACCTGGGTGGTAAGAGGGGATGCAGAAATCCAATCATGGGAACTACACTAAGGTAGCATGGTAGTATGTGAGTCCTGAGACCACCACATACACAGTCTACCATCACAAGAGTCCAGTGCTCCCCAGCAGGAGGATGGAGACTGATAATGTCCCATCCTTTCCTACATCATCTCAGTAGCTTGGTATAGCTGGACTTAGAAAAAGAAGAGGAAGGAGCTGGAAATATCTATAGCCTGTACATGGAAGTTATTAAGATTAGGGTAATAGTGTGGACTGAACATTTTTGTGTGTCTGTTTCTCTCTCATACACACCAAAAAAAGAAACAAAACTTTAGTAATTGGTTTCTGGCCCCGACTTGCAGTTCTAGACAAGAGGTTTGACCAGCAGTCCAGTGGTCCCACAGAATCACACAGATGCTTATATTAATTATATGCTGATCGGCCTAGGGTCCAGGCATATAGCTTGCTAACACTTTACCCTTAACTAACCCATCTTTCTTGTTCAGCCATGTGGCTCAATATCTTTTCTCAGAGCAGCATTTCAGCTTCTTTCCTCTGTGCCTGCTGCCGTCTCATTATCGTGTCTCCATCATACCTCTGTGGCATCTCTCTGGTGGCTCTGAGATGTTCCCAGAGTTTTCTTAGTCTAGTAGCCCACCGACACTTCCTGTCTGCCTCTGGCCAATTAGCTTTTTATTAAACCAGCAGGAGGGACAATTATTACAATGAAAGGAAACAAGAGCAACATAATCCCACTACACAAAACAAAACAAAAACCCTCTTTTATATGTTGAATCCTGAATCTCCAATAATATAGCATTTGGAAATGGGGCCTTTTGGAAGAGATTGAGTGAGGACAGTGGGGCCTTCATGATGAGATTTGAGCTTTTATAAGATGAGCCAAGAGAGGAATCTCACTGTCTCTGAATTGTGGGAACCCAGGAAGAAGACAGCACCTGTAAGTCAGAACCCCACCCTCTAGCTGGTGTCCTGACCTGGGACTTGCAGCCTCTAGAACTGTGGAAGCAGTTTTATGTTTAATCTGCCTCAGTTTGTGGCATTTTATTAGAGCCAAGAAAAAAAATAGATAGATAGATGAATGGATGGATGGGTGGATACATATATACATACATACATACATACATACATACACACATACACATATCATACACACATACATACATAAATACACACATACATACATAAATACACACATACATATATATATATATATACATATATACATACATACATACACACACGTACACACATACGGCCTGTAGACAAATCTCTGGACATTTTCTTGATTAACAATTGGTGTGGGAGGGATGAGAACCAAGATGCCAAAGGGAAAGAGATGGCTCAGTCACGGCTTCGACTCAATTCCCACCTGTGTGAGAAGGGAGCCCTTCTAGCAGCCTTGACATTGCCTTGGACTCTGCCCTCAGCACCACTCACATAGAACTACTTTATCACCTAGTTCTGTACGTTACCAAAATATCACCTTAGTTCTGTTCATCTCTCCCTTCTCTCTACCATCTGTGATCCCTAAACCTTTTGTGTCCAATGAAATGACATCTTTCCAGCTGCCTCTAATACCTGAAAGACCTTTCTAAATCAGAACTATCATCATATCAATCCTTTGCTCTAAACCATCAGTCCAACTTGTTCATCTGAGCTGTTTGCCAGATTTTCAAGGGTTTTTTTTCATCCTGCACTGATATGAGGATGCCTGTCATCCCTGGGCAGGCCCTCATCCTGTGCCAGCCACATTCAGCACGCCTTAGTTCACCCCTGTTCCTTCGCTTAGAATTCTCTTTTCCCATTCAAATGCTACTCATCAAGAGTCTTCACTTCCTGCAGACTTTCCAAGCAACTCTTGATCCAAAGACCACCTTCTACCCAAATTTCTCTCCAACTTAGGTTGTTTCCTCAGAGCTGGATGTATAGTTTGTGGACTCCTTGAAGGTGAGATCTAATTTTCCCTGTTTGCTATGCACAGTTTAGTCTAGTTCCCCAAACCCAGTTGTTCAACATTGACCAGGGAGATGAAGAGGAGCACACTGTCCTGAACTGCAGTGTCCAATCCCAGGGCCTCCTCTGTCCAAATCCACCACCCTTGCCATTTCTCAGCAGACCAGTCTCTACCACCACACTGGACTGGAATACTTTAGATTAAGAAGAAGAGCATATACCTAAAGCCCAGAGATGTGTTCAGAGGCCTTCATGCCTGACACCAGCCAGCCCAGCCCACCCTGCTTCCTCATTCTCCTCCCTAACTTCTTCCAGCTACCATATGTGATTAGCTTGAGCTAACTCAAGCTACCATGTATAGACCAAATAAGAAACCTCAGACAAGCCTGAAACATTTACTTTGCCTTCAAAGGCATTTAAAGTACAGAGTAAACTAAGTTTGTATTTCCAAGATCACTGGCCATGACAAACATCACAGAAGCCATTTTTGGTACAGGGACTTAAGCTCACCTGTCTTAGTTTTAAAATTCTTTCTCAGGCTAGGAGGAAACAAAATTGATTTCAGCTCATCAAAAGAAAGGAGGAGAAAAAAAAGCAGTTTTTTCTCGAAGCTGAGGCAGGGGAAAGTTGGTATATTACCAGACCAAACCCTGCCCTTCTATAGATTCTGGTGCTGGTGCTGGTCAGTAATACATGTGCAAGGTAAAGAATGAGATCACTATGGAGTTCAGAATCACCAGTCCCACACTCCAGCCACACAGGCTGATAAACGTGAAAAGTGATGAGACTTAGAACATTTTCTTCCTCTAGTTCTAAAAAGTGAATCTTTTGTGCCATTGAAGGCAAGAAAAAAAAAAGCAGTCCCGATGAGACTCCCCCCAGCCCTCACTGATCCTCAAGAGCCGTTGGCTTTATCTACTGTGTAGCACATACTCAAACATGATTAAAATGTTTAAGATTTCACTACATTTTTAATATTAAAGAAATGCCTTCCACTGAAAGAACAAAATATGCCTGTTCTTTATTTGACCTTTGTTAGTTTGATGTGTTTTTAAAAGATCTGTGCAGTGAATGGTTGGTTCTACAAAGAATGCACCAAGGGACATTCCTGAAAGAACATACTAGTAGAAATGATCATGGGGGAGAAAAGATTAGTTGTGAAGCCTGTCACACAGTGTGACACTGAGAATGTCCCTCTTCCAGGGTAATCTCTTAAGGCTCCACTGATTTTGTCTAAATCAAAAGCAATACGTTTGTCATAGTTTATGTTCATTTCTGGCTTCTTGAGACAGTTTGTACTCTGTAGCATAGGCTAGCCTAGAACTCACTGGAGAGCCCTGAATGACCTCAAACTCATGATCACCTTGACCCAGCTTTCCAAAACTGATCACTCCCAACTCATGGTTACTTTTTTAAAAGTAAGTTTCTAGCTGGGCTGTAGTGACCCAAGCCTTTAACCCCAGCATCATTTAGGAGGCAGAGGCAGGCAGTTCTCTGTGAGTTCGAGGCCAGCCTGGTGAGTTTCAGGACTATATTAAAAAAAAAAAAAAACTGACTCCAAAAATTAAAAAAAAGAAGTTTCTAGTACCTGTTTGTATTATAATTCATACTTCTGGCCAAGCCAAGTTAGTATTCATTACTAGTTGATCTAACTTGTAAAAATATAAATATCACCCTCTCTTAAAAGAGAGTCCACCTCACCTGGAACAAGAGGTTCAAGGGACCAAATGCTGGAATGCTCAGCTTCATGTGCACTCCAGCCTACAGAAGGTAAAAATACCTCTGCTGGCAAAAACAATCCATATAATTCTTTCAAACTTCAAAGAAATAATGATTTAATCTTATTTACTTCTTAAATACCATTGATCTCCGTTAAACAGAGAACCTTCCCTCAGGGAACTCACATTTCCAGTAGAAGAAAGGGGTATGCAAATCAATCATTGCAATATAATGTGACAATGAAGGAAAAGCAGGAGCTTTAGGGGAGAGAAGACCTAGTTATTCCCAGCTCAGGTACTCAGTGTCTGTTTGACTTTGGATGAAACACTAACTTCTCTGAGCCTATTTCTTACTTAGCAAATAGCTGTCAATGTACCTTTGAGAGTTTTCAGGAAGAGTTCATGAAGTGTAATGTCTCCGTGAGAATGTAGTATGGTGCCTAGGACTTAGAAATCAATACATGTGTCATCCTCATTAGAACAGTGATGGCTGTGAGATGCTCCAGACACCAAGGCATCATAGCAGGGGATGCAGTACATGAGCAGGGAGAGTTTTCCAGCTACTTGCGAGGAAAGACATAAAGAACACAGAAGAGTGGAAAGGCTCAAGAGAGCAGTGCATGACTTGCCTAGGAAACATCATCATTACTTGAACATGAGGCTGGGATGGTGAGTTCAGGTCATGATGACAGATCCTAGCTGGTGTGGACAAGGAAGCCATCTTTAATCTGGAGATGGAAGAAAGAGTGTGAAGAACAAGGAGTCCAGGTTCTTCAGGTCAGTTGAAGGAGAAGAAGCAAGGACATATTCCCAATTAGAAATCACGAGTTCCTTCATTTTCTCAGAATAAGGCCAAAGGCCTGGGCATGAGCCTCCACGTCCTAACTGTGTCATTCCCACCCACCCACTACTGTACCCTTCCACCCCAAGCAAGTTAAGTTCCTGAGGGTGCACTGTTGCCTCCACACTTCCTGCCCTTCCTTCCACCAGCAGTTTGAGCTGTGCCCTTATCCATCTGAAAAGTCGGCTTATTCTTCTGTGTCCAAAGTGAGGATCACCTCTTGGGAGTATTCATTATCCCCCTTAGGAGTTCATGGTGATGCCTGTTTCAGGATGCCTAAATGAAGCCTTTTGAAAACACTGTGCTCCCAAACTTTTAATTGAAGGAAAATCCTCTTCCCTCCGTTGTGCAAAGGTGAATAGCCCATGCATTCAGTCGTGAGTGTTTACAATGGTATTTTGAAGTTTTCTGCTGTGAGGTTGTGGGGTCTCTGTTCCACTTAGTCAGGAGGTAAGGGGATTCGTGCACAAAATCCTCATTAGTGTTAATTGGAGCTGCCTAAGTAAGTCCTGGGTGCATCAGTGAGACAATGGCTGCCTTTGTATTCCTGTTTTATGTTTTGTATAGGATACCATATCTGGCAAGACATGCCTTCTCAAACATAAGGAGATAATTGGTACTTTGAGGGAAAGGTTTAACTTATTTATAACTGTCAAGAGTTTAAATATGCAGAAAGGAAAGAGCAGTCATAGTTTGCCTCTTTTGAAAATTGCCTTCAAACCAGGTCAGAAATCTCTGCATAAAATCAGATATTTTGAAGGAGAGTTGACTAGACATGGACCTTTTGTTGTAAACTTTGCTTCAAAACAGGAAATGCTGTCTTCATCAACACTAACCCCATCTTAGGCTCTCTCTATTTCTAGGGTCAGTGCTCACCAAGATCTCCTATGAACAATATGCCCCTAGGTCACTCTGCTTTGTCTGTAGTGCTGACATTTGTGGCCAGGCCATCACCTGGGTGTATGTTTGTTGTTTGCTTGTTTGTTTCAGGTTGTTGTTTGTTTGTTGTTGCGGATGTTTTTCTGTTTGTTTTGCTTCTTCTCTTTGATCTTTCAGTTGCATCCACAGCCTGCCTACTCCTGTCTTTTATGAGACCCAAGCTTTGTACCTCACTCTAGACATACAGACTCATCTCCCCGTCTCTAGCATTCTTGATCTCTCTTTGTGCCCACTTTCTTCTTCATTCTAAACATGACATCTCTGGAGTCCGGTGTTGTCCTTCCCCATTCAGAGAGCAACTCCATTCCTGAAGCTTCCACTTTTTCTTCCTGCCTGTAATTGTTAGGTCTTCCCATCTGGCTTCCCCATGACCTCCACTCACACACTTCCTCATGAACATCTCTCTGGCACATCACATGAAGGCAAGGCAACTGTACATATATCATTTCTTCCACCTACTTCCAGGCCGGTGCCATCTATCAATCACCCTGTCCACATAGTGGGCGCTGTCTGGGCACTGGCTGATGGGTAAACTCCCCTACCTCTTTCCTCTTGCTCCTCCAGCTGCCGACCAACATCTACTCTGTGACCTCGGAGATGGCATCTCAGGGGAGGTCCTCGCCTTTTATGTCACTGTAGCAGTGATCCCTGGAGTTTTAGGCTGGGGCTCTTGTGAGATGTCTTCACCATATTGCTGGCTGCATCCTCTCTTCCCCTTCCCAGGCATAGGAGGGACCGTGTGGGGTTAGATTTCTTTACTGCTTCTCACAGTGCGTCATTCACTGCTCACTGCAGGCTATGTCCTTGTGGGTTTCGATAACATCTGATCTTTTAAAAGTGGTTTTTGTTTTTTACAATATATAAAATAATATATGTCAGGTGCTTAATATAATATCTGGCATGTATCAGATATCTGTGAATATGAGTTTTCCTTTGCTTTCTGAGCTTTTCCTTGATTCATTAAATCTAACCCTGTTGGCATGACCTTTATACTGCCCATCACAATTTCAGAGTCCTCCGTGTGTATTCAATCATAATTTTGTTCAGCCATTTACTGTAAGTGAAGTGCTCCGATCTCACTTCAGTGTCCTAGAATCAAGATTCCATACTCTCCTCAGCCACACTGAATACAAGCCTCAGCCCTCAGGTCTTTTGGGACCTTTTGTTAAAAGTTAGTTCTGAACCTGAGGAGCCTTCCTCTGCTGCCCTTTGTTTGCTGTGGGGCTGACGTAGAGATGATGGCTCTATAGGAGTCTAGTCTCCACCAAATAAGACTAGCACTCTAAGAAGTTCAGACGCTGAAATCAGAAGTAAGAGTCACCCCATACTATCCCTCCTCCAAAATTTATTGTCCCCAAGCCCTCTCTGAGCTGTGCCTTATAAAACAGAGAGATCACTGCCCTCTAGCTCACATAGACTGGACGTTTCCAGTATACAAGCCCTTCAGTGTCTACCTCCCAGACCACATGCCCCATCCTTTCTCGTTGCCACTACAGATCGAACTGCATTGCAGAACCTGGGCCATTAAGAACCAAACTAGCCTTTCTTGAAGGTGGAAAGTGCTCACAGTATGTGTCAACCTAAGCAAAGAAGAAACATTGAAAGTGATATTAGGAAGAGAAGCATGAGAAAGAGAACAGAAATGGAGAATTCTAGGCAGAAAAGATCTGGGATTTTGTTTCAGAAGAAAGAAGCTTGGGTCATTTCCTATCACACTAATGTAGAAAGTCTGAAAGCAGTGAGGGCAAGGCCCTGTGGATGGAACTAACTCCCGCCTTCCCGTGAATCTCCAAGATCCCTTTTGATCTCAGCAGCTCTGTAGGCCTGGGTGTTTGCCTCCAACTTTCTCAGCTTTGAAGCTGGCCTACTTATTAATAGCCACTGTGCTGATTAAGAACTGTAATTCCGTGATGAAAGAGTCTGCTCTTTGTATTTAGGGAAAGCTTTTGTGATTCATTTACTCTAGACTTTCTGAGGGTCCTGTCATTTTAAGATAAAGAGGGACTTAACACCAGCAGTTGTGGGAACTGAGGTTTGGAATCATCAAGCAGCAAATATTTATTGAGTTTCCACCATATGCCAGGCACCATGCTAAGCCTTGGGGCTTCTGCCATCAGCAAAATTAATGCAGCCTCTACCCTGTGTCACTGACAGTTCATCCAGTTCAGGGAGTAGCCAACTTTGGATAAAGGGCCAAGCTGCAAATATTTTAGGGCTTAGGAGCCATAGGGGTCTGCCATGATTATGACATTTTGCCAGCTTGGTTTCAGTTTGGAGAGGTTTGTTTGCATTTCTGATTTTTATGTATTTGTTGAGACAGGGTCTCTTTTTATAGGCCAATATGACCTCGAAGTCTTGGTAATCCTGCCTCAGTCTCTCCAGGCTGGAATTACAGGCATGCACTACCACACTGGTGAACGTGCAGCCTGAGGTTCACAGACCTTTGGTCTAATGGATATAACACACCTGAATGCACGTTAATATATTGCTTGTTGTGCATTGTTTTGATCTAAACTGTTATGATCACAGCTGACAAAAACTAGAAAATCTCAGCTAGCTTTGGGAATAGTCTGGTAAGGGCCCAGTTTCTCTCTGGTTCTCAGCTCCTCTTCCCCTGGATTGGCTCTACTCTCTGTCTGTTTGCACTCCACTGAAGCAAGTAACATTAACAACATCCCCTGGGGGAAAGTCTGTGGATGAAATCAGAGCAGATGTCTTGTGACACTCATGAGTTTGGGTGGCTGGGCTTGGATCATGTGCCCAGGCCTTAATCAGTCATTGGTGACATCATGATGGACTAAGGTCCTGTCACACTCTTCACTCTAACCTTGGGTGGGATGTAGGAAAGAAAAGATGAATCCAGCTACCAGAGGACTGATGAGTAAGTGTGAGATAACATAGTTTGCATATCATCTGTCAGGGGATACACTGAACACACACACCTATGTATAAGCATTCAGGGATGCTGCTAAACTTTTCTGTCTCCATCAAAAAGCAAAGTGTACAACTTATATGCAAATGACCCAAATTTTAATATTCATGCATTATATTTCATGTTACAACCTCGGTGTTTGTTATGTATTTGAGTCTTTGGTTCATGAGCAGACTTGAGCAGTTACCAGTCATTCTCTCTTTGGGCCTTTGCCGCTTGCCCATTCTTCCAAGTGTGTTAGCATTCTAAGCAGCCACTCTCCTGTCTATTTAATGTCAGAGAATCATCCGATCCCCAAAGCTGCACTCTAGAGCATCAAACAGTAATCAAAGCACCAGGTCCAAATGAGTTTGTTACTTTAAAGCCACCATTCTCTCCTCAGGACCAGAACAGTGAAAAAAAATCACGATTTCCCAAAATTCGTCCATGACACTTAAACAGAAGTTAACACCTGCTCAGCTGTTCCGCTGCCCACTTGCCTGGGTGGCTTAGGGGATGATCTGGTCCACCCAGGAACCACCTCCTTCTCTCCTGCCGGAAACTGGTCCATCTGCACAGGCAGAGGAGGACTTCCAGCAGACTGTCCTCTCAGGCAGGGAAACATCCTTTAAACAAAGAGCCAAGGGAAGACTATGGAAGAAAAATCAGGGAATGAATATTTAAAAGGTTGTTAAGAAAATTATGGCTACTTTACATTTTTACTTTCTATCTGAGACTCAAACCGTACAAGCTATGCTGCAGAGAGACCACTCTTCCTACAAATGGATCTTCCTTGGCAGTTGCTGTGGCAACACAGAACACCTTAACCCCATCATGATGGCATTTCTTAGAAGGCAGTGCATTTTCTCAGCTGCACTACAGATTTTTTTTTCTTTGCATCATCTTTTACCACTGTTTCTTTCATTTTTATTCTTCAAACCAGAAAGTCAGGCATGTAAGTTCTGAATTCTCACTCCTGTAAAGTACCAATGCAGAAACTCTTTTGCTATGCAAAGGCGACAGTTCTCTGCATTTCTCTTTATATTACCCTCAGTAGCAGCTCCCTAACCTCCCTTCCTGTGTTCTGCTTCTACCTGTGCCCTCTAACCTGCCCTTCAAAATGCTAGAGAAGCCCACCAGTCACAGTACTCACCAGTGCCCACCTACCACAGTGCTGACCCATGTCCCTCTCTTTAAAAGAACAGAATATATGTGAGCCCAGCTCTCCTCCTCTTCTCCTCTCTTCCTTCTGCTCACTATGATCCATACGCCAGTCACACTCCATTTGCTTTACCGGCTTCCAGTAAGCCAAGAATTAGAAGGACACATTCTGAATAAAGGTGTCCACAGTGACTAGAAGCATCAGTTAATCTCCCTTAATCTCACTTACGTTTCTAGTTGGTAAAAATTTAGAGATGGAGTTTTAATCTGATATTTTCCCCCTAAATTCAATCATAGGACATAGAATAATTAATGGTTTCTCACTTATAGACCCACTTATAGTTGTAGGCAGAGTCCTGAGACAGTCTGTTCACATGGACTAAATGCCTGCTTACTTACATGCACACATCAACTCATGTGGTGAGCCAGCCCTCAGGCCCCAGGGAATTTGGGGAGCTAATTAAGTCAGGATGAAGGCCTGTGTCATAAGAAGAGACCAGAGCTCACTCTGCACACATCAAGAAGAGACATGCATAGTTATCACCAGGGGGACCCTCACCAGACACTGGGCCATGAATGTTCTAACCTTGGACTTCCAACTCTATGACCAGCTTCCCTGACGTTAGCCTAGAACAGGAACCCTCAGGATCCAAAGGTGTAGATGGATGCAGTGGCAAAATCCCACCAGGTAAGGAAGGATCTATAGTTGCAGACATGGCTCAGTGGGTAAAAATACTAGCAACACAAGCTTGATGATCAGATTTCAATCCCCAGTGCTCACATTTAAAACAAACAAGAAAAAAAAAGCACATATGTAATTACAGCACTCCTACTTTGAGATGGGAGACAGAGACAGCATCACCCAAAAGCTCATAGACCAGCTAGCCTGGGGTACACAGCATAGCAAAAACACCAATATAGACTGCCTCAGCAGGCTTGAAAGAACAAACTACGGAGAGTCGTCCTCCATGTGTGTGCTGTGGCACCTGCTTGCAAGAAGATGTTTACACTAGTTAATTTGTTTTTAATTTTAAAATCAAAGATATAAAATAAAAATTAGTTTACAAAAAAAAGGAAAGAAGAATCATAAAGACCCTGTGTTGGAAGAGCACAGGGCACTTGACAAACTGAAAGAATGCAAGGGAAGAGGGAGCTCATAAGCAAGGCCTGGGCACCCATAAAAGGTGGGTGGGACCACAGGCGCAAGGCCTTCCTGATAACAGAGAGGGTCTGAATTTTGACTCTATTTGAAAAACAACCCCAAATACTGCAGTGTTAGATGAATGCATTCCAGACTAAGGTGGTACCAGCAGTGACAGAGATTAAAAGATATCATCAATGGAATTTCTGTCTCACCCTGTCTCCTTGGCTGAGCTTCTGTGTAACAGTTAACTCTAGTTGGGGATATTCTCTGTCCTCACAGTTCTTTATGAAAACGAATTCTTGCTGATGCTATGCCTCTGTGGGAGGACCAGAGTGTTGCAGTGGGGTCAGGTGTTAACCATGTTATATACACCCCACTTCTCCACGGCTTCCAGGGGAGCTCTATTCCTTACAAAAAGCCATTGCTGTGATGCTCAAGTGGGACTTTGATAGAGGAAATCAGATGAACAGAAAGTGGAAAGGTGAATAATCCCAGTGGACAGAGGGAAGCTAGTCTCTTATTAGATGAGATGTAGTTGAGGAATGCAGAAGAGCAAATGATTACACACACTGATTTTTGAAACTGGTGGACGTGGAGGGTAAGATGGGAATAAACCTGACAGCCCTGGAAATTCCCTTCTAGAGTTCTTAAGTCAAAACAGCCTTCAAATGCTTTGGTCTTTAGTAAATTTATTTATTGGTGTCATAGGATACTATATACTAATGACTTTAATTATTTTTAAATTTTTATTTATGAGGGGTGAGACAGGGCAAAGCACAGCACACATTTTGCAGATGTCTGTCCTCTCTGCTGTCTGAGGTCATAGGGATAGTCTCAGGTCAGTGGACTTGGTGGCAAATACTTTCACCCTTTGCACACTGAGCCATTCCACTAACTATATAATTAAATACTAATATTTTATAGTAAAGTTACATGTGCCAATTTTACTCTTACGTCAAAGAAGTATATGTCCAACAAGCCCTCTGATTAGATCAGCTCTACTCTCTCTTGCTTCTTGAGCAAGTTTATTCCATAACCACACTGACAGAAATGTCAGGAGGCAAAAAGAAGAGAACTGGGTCACAGCAGTTAATGTCTCATGGTCAGTCTGTAGGCAGAGGTTACCTTCCCTCCTTATTTCATATCACATGCCTGTGGTAGTCAGCTTTAAACACTAGACTTAACACAACTTAGAATCACCTGAGAACAGACTCTCAATAAAGGAGTACTTGGATCAGTTGGTCTGTGGCTATGTCTGTGGGGACTGTCTTAAGTTAACTGATGTAGAAAGAACCTGCCCACTGTGGGTGGTACTATTCCCTAAACATGAGCTATATGAGTGGAGAAAGTGGACTGAGCACCAGCAGGCAAACAGGCATTCACTCCTTCCTCTCTACCCTTTACTAAGGGTGTGTTGAAACTGGCTATTGAAGTTCCTGCCGCTTTTACTTCTGTCAGTGACTATACCCTGTGAGCTAAGATAAATTCTTTCTACCAAAAGTTGTTAGATTTGTTTTGGGGAGTAGAGGGGTAGTGGTTTGCTTTAGTTTGTTTGGTTGATTTTTGTTTGTTTGCGAATTCAGAGTTGTTGGTTCTTTTCACAGCAACAGAAATGACTAGAGCGCACTTCCTGGGTCAGAGATGGAGGTAGTTCTCATCCAAGGTTTCACTGTACTAGAGAAGGGAGAGGTTGCAAACAGATGGAAGAAGATGCAGAACAGATGGGAAGGCAGTATGGAAGATGGGAGTATGAAAACGTAGCAAAAAGGCCACTACAGAGCCCGGGAAAAGGATAGGATACGCTCCAGAAGGCACTGCCTACCTGCACTCCCTGGGCAAGTCCAGAGGCAATAAGGTGAACAAGTAGCAGCTTCCTCCCAGATAGTTACTGGCCAGTAGTGTTTATTTTTGAAGGCCATTAACCTGGTGGTCCAGTGGTAGCTGGCTGAACCAGGAGCATCCCTCCAGGGTGCTGTATTGCTGTACCCAGTTATCAGAGAACCCACCTCTCCAGCATGCTCCTTTGAGCAGGTTCAAGGATTAGACTACATGATGGAGGCATTCGCTTAGTTTACTTTCTCCTCTAACCAATATTCAACTGAACAGCTAAGGAAGTGGCAGCAGGTTCTGTTATACATCAGACAACTTTGCCTCAATTCCTGCTGTGCAAGACATGGAATCATGCATGGCCCAAACCTTCCCCAAACCGCTCTTTGTTGGAGACTGACCCAGGACTATTTAGAATTTCCTGCTCCTTGGATGAAGCGTCCTTGGTAAATTACTAGCTTTGCAAAAACAGGCTTCTTGGAGTCCTTCTAGATTAGGCGTCCTTGGTTAGTTACAGAAGTGAGCTTCATGGAGTCTCCCATAATAAGGTGTTCTTCGCTAAACTGCAGGCCTTGCAAAAAACGGGATGTCCTTGGCCCATCATACAATGTACGTTTAGATAGGGCTTCAAACAGTAATCAGTCAGCTGCAGAATCATGGGACCAAAGAGATCCTGCCCACCCGGACTTCCTCTGATAATTTTTCACTCTCCTCTTCGGTTAACTCCCCTCTCTCTGCTTCCCCTCTCTGCCTGGAGCCTTGCACTCCCCTCTCTCTGCTCCCTCTCCCCTTCAAAAGCACTGCTTAAAAAGCCTCAGCATTCATTCAATAAACAAAGCCTTGACATGACTCAGACTCTTGTCGTTCTTTATGCGCTTGGCTTCCTCTCTCTCTCTCCCCATTTGCTTCACAGGTGGCCCCCCCTCAAAACCCTCGAATAACTGGACCTGCTGGACAGGGACAGCTCTTGGTCATCCCTTTGCTTGGCAAGATTTCCCCAAAATGTTAGAATGCTCTATTTCCCGAAAGAAACATGATGGGGGGGTGGATTCAGTGATTAAGAGCACTGGCTGCTCTTCCAGAGGACACAGGTTTCATTCCCAGCACCCACATGTTGACTCACAAGCAATCTATATATAACTCCAGTTTCAGAGGATCTGATACCCTCTTCTGGCTTCTTTGGACACTGCATGCACATGGGGCACAGACATGCAGGCAGGCAAACATTCAGACATATAGAAATTAATAAAATATTTTTAAAGAAAAAAATTAAGAAAAATAATCAAACAGGGTAGAGCAATAGCAGTAAGGATCTTTTTGCCTGTGATATACACTTACTGATACATAGATACATACTTCCCTGAATGTGCTTTAAAATGTATATCTAGGGGCTAGAGAGATGGATCAGAGCTCACTGGCTGTTTTTCCTGAGTTTCCAGGACTCAGTTTCCAGCAACCACATGTGGCTCATAACTATCTATGATGAGATCTAGTGCCTGTTGTATGTAGTTTCTGGCCTTTCCTTTCCCTCCTAGCCCTGAGGTTAGCCCTGTTCTCAGCCCTACTGCCACTTTGCTTCAAATAATCATACAAAGGCTTATATTAATTACATGCTGCTTGGCTTATGGCTCAGGTATATTGCTAGCTAGCTCTTGCATCCTAACTCAACCCATTATTCTTATCTTGTTTAGGCATGTGTCTTGTTACCTTGCTCAGAGCAGCATTCTGATATTCTTTCCTCTGCATCTGCTGATGTTCTTCCTCTTCCCAGAGTTTTCTTAGTCTGGTAACTGTAAGGATTCCTGGCATGCCACGTGGTGAACCCAACATGGCACTGGGTGAAATAATTCCTGGCATGTAGCAGCCACGTGGTAAAGCAAACATGGCACCAGCAGAACACACCACATACAGAGGGCATGCACCAAAAAGAGACGCCATGTTGCAGTCTGTCTCTTCTTCTCTCTTTTGCTTTTCTGCTCCTGTACTTGCCTGGCAACTCTCCTACATAAACTCTCGTGTGGCCCTGGTAGTATGTATGTGTGTGTCTCTTCTCATGTGCAAAACCAACAGTAACCCTATCCATACTTCTCGTCTGCCTCTGGCCAATCAGCATTTTATTTGACCAGTAGGAAGGACAAATATCTACAATGTACAAGAGTGTAATCCCACAGCAGCTACCCTCTTCTTGCATGTAGACATACGTGCCAGCAGCACATTGTATACATAAGTAAATTTTTAAAATGTGTATCTATTGGGGAGAATTTATAAATCACAGTTTAGACTAATAAGTGCAGTGCATTTATATAGGTTTTTGTCTTATGATTAAATATTTAGTATGTTAAAAGTTTAAATCAATGAGAAAGTAAGAGGACAATTAAGAAGCAAATGCAGTCCTGCAGAGGTTGCTCATTGGTTAGAACATTGGCTGCTCTTACATAAGACCTCCATTTAGTTCCCAGCTCCCACACAGCATCTCATAACTATCTCCAGGTCCAGGGTCCAGCTCTAGCACAATTGCCATGGGTTTAAGTAAATAATGAAATTAACCACTATAACACATTTCTTCCTTAATTCAAGTTAGTGGAAGAAGAATTAGGATTTACAGGGCAGTGATTTTAAATTAATCCCAAAAAGTCTATAGGCCTGCCCTGTCCACCTGAATTCAGGTATATACAGTTTCCGAGTATATTTCTTTGTTCCCAGTTGTTTGAAGAATTGTGTACATAATACCACTTCAATTCAATTGACTTACACATAATGCATATAATCAATCTTTAAAGTAATTCTATTGTATCTGCATTAGAAGAAACATGGCTATAGGAAGCCATTGCTATTTGTATAAGTACATTCATATGACATCCATGCAAATTTTCCAAAGGTGTTATTTCCACCACCTTCACTTACCCTTTAGATCTTAGAGATAGATATAGTTACCAAAATGCCCAGTGATAATGCACATCACCTGTCCACCCATGTTGGACACAGCTGTGCAGATCCCCTAGTGATGGTGTCCTCATTACCACATGAATCCTACCAAGTACTCAGGGAGTTTGCCAGAGTGTCAGTCAAACCAAAGGCATGCTCTGAGTTGCTCCCAACCATACTTTATTTCTATCATCTGTCATAATCTGGTTGGCATAGTAACTTACCCTGTAAACAGGGACAAAAAAATATTATTTACTTAATACGATGCTAAAAGTTGTGTTAACAGGGATTTTCTTTAAGATTTATTTACTCTTATTTATGTTGAAGTGTTTTGCCTTTATGCTATGCATATCCAGCATGTATGTGCCTGCTATCTGTGGAGGCCAGAGAGGTCGTCAGATCCACTGGAACTGGAGCTATAGACAGTTGTGAGTTGTCACATCAGTGCTGGGAACTGAATCCTGGTTCAGAGTAAGAGCAGCCAAGTCATCTCTCCAGCACTAGGGAGCAGGAGCTGAAAAGAGAGTGGTTGTTCCAGGGACCGTCTGTGCCAGAGTCATGTGCTCAGGCTGAGTAACTTACCAATGTATGTAATTATTCACTTCTATGTCATTATTTGAATATTTTCTGACAATAAATATAGAAAACTGTTTGTTAGTGAATAGATGTTTTTCTAAGATTTCTTAAATCCAAAACAGACATTACTGGGATATAAAAGTTTTTTTTTTTTTTTTTCATTTTAGATAACGTACATACGACAAGAGTATGAAACAAAATTCAAAGGGTTAATGCCCGCATCGCTAAGACAAGAACTTGAGGACACCATTTCCTCCCTAAAGTCACAGGTAAGTCCCGATCTGAGAAAGAATGCTCTAAGATGTAGGTGTGTCATAGATGGGGTATGCATTCTGAAAAGAAGCTTGTAAATAGCCTGATTCTGCCTCGCTCCAGAAATCACTGGGAGCCCCACATTACTATCACCAGCATGAACTGGGTTAGTCTACTGAAACTGGGTCAGTCATGACAACTTTGATTCATTCACAATCCAGTGCAATTTCACCCTTTCTTCTTGGCTCGGGGCCCAACATGCCATTCCATAACACATTGCTGGTTTCTCGTTATAATGAAGTATGGAAGAACAAAGGCACCATTAATTTAGGAGCATTTTTTTCCAGTATGGTTTATATGGTCTTCAGAGGTATATATTTTAAGTCCAAGGCAAAACAATGTTAAGATATCCAACCAGGAATATGTAGTTCCTAAAATGTAAGGCAGAAAATGAACACTTGGGAAACTGAGGCAGAAGGATCACAAAATCAGGGCCAGCCTGAACTACAAAGCAAAATCCTTTCTCAAAACAAACAATACCCAAAAGACTTCTGTATTAAGTGTTGTTTTAAGGATTTTTGGTATGGGGGGGGTGAGATGGGTTTTATCCTGTAGCCCTGGGCTATTCTGGAACCTGTAGACCAGGCTGGCCTGGAATTCACAGAGATCCACCTCCTTCTGCCTTCTGAGTACTAGGATTAAAGGCATGTGCCACACACCTGATTACCTATGAGTTTTTTACTTTCACATCTGGAATCTGCATAACCTTATTTCCCACTGGGAAACTTAAGATACATGAATTCCCGTTATGATTCCACAAGAGAAGGGTTTCTGTACTCTGAATGCTAAGAACTGTCCCTGGCACATAGCGTGCTTATTAAATAATAAAATAACCAATGTAGTTGATAATACTAACATGGGATGTTTATAACATGTAAAATAGCTATGTGAAGCCAAACATGGTGATGTGTACACCTTTAATCCCAACACTTGGAAGGCAGAAGCAGATGGATCTCTGTGAGTTCAATACTGGCTTGATTTATATAGCAAATTTCTGGCCAGCACAGTGATGGGGAACGAAAAAGATTGTGATGTGTGCTTGGGTCAGACTGGCCTAGAACTTGCTAGGAAGTGCAGGCTGGCCTCCGACTCTCAGTCCTGCCTCAGGCTCCCCAGTCCTGAGCCATCATGTCAGCCTAAAGCAAATTTTAGCTGATTCTTTCTTATTCCCATCAGAAAGAAGGCTAAGGTGAAGGGTATTCTCCATCAGTCCTCCTTCTCCTATGTGTCCCCTGCTTCCTCTGGAGGGTACTGATAGGTCTACTATGCTTGCCTCTGCAAATGAAACCGAATGATGGAGGAGAAGGCATGGGAAGGGCACACTGCTTTTCTTTATGTGAAAAGCACTCAGAGCTGTGCTTTGCCCATCAGCTTCACGGAGAGCTGTCCCTAGGGTCAGCTATGAGAGGAGATTGTTATTTTGGAGGCACAGGAGGAGGGAGAGAGATCCAGTACCCACCTGCATGGCTTCTGTTATTGTTCATATCATTTCACTGTAATAAAATCCATTCAACCTCCTGGAACTGGATGTTGACCCGGAGAGAGAGAGAGTGCTGCCAGCTGCGAGAGGGCCTCAGAGTTGGCAGCTGTGAGGAGGAGTCACAGGCCTTAGAGTGAGCAGATTTAGTTTGAAAGCACAGGTGCCTGTGTTTTTGAAAATTGTTGGCATTCCGATTGATTGCAATGCAGGGTGGGGGAGGAAAGTGAATGCAGTGTGATCCTTGCATCTGTCAAAATTATCAATTGTCCTGTGGGTCATTTGAGCAATTGGATAAAATGAAGAGCAGGATGCTAGCTATTACAAATAAGCAAGCCCAGGGACCACTTTGATACACACCCACTGGGGCAGCCTGTGCTTCCTCTCTTTCAAGCAAGTTTTTGGTTCTGCCAGCTGTACTCTTGCATAACTGTGCCTCAGAACCAGCCGTTGCCATGGTTTCAGCTCCGACCAAAGAAGCAAGAGTAAACAATTCTGAGCAGATCAAATGCCACTGACTCTTGATTACATTAAACCGTAGTATAAGCTGTTCCCAAACTGTTTTTTATGTGGTTGGATAAGGTGTTTTTAATCGATGCCTGATACATAGGTGTCATGGATCCCACAGACATTTATACTTCAAAGAATTCAAATGTACTATAAAGATCTCATTGAAGAAGTCATGCTGGATAACAGCTTCTTCTAGCCTCCAGCTAGTCTTCCACTCCATGGTGGAACCTCCTGTGGAGTCTATTCTGGGCATTTACTATGAGGCATATCTTACCACACTTAGAACCCTGGGAAGCAGCTCTCATGAACCCATTTCACAGATGACACAGCAAGAGCTGAGTAACCTTCCTGGAACCTTAGAGGCCAAGCCAGGATGGAACTCAGGTTGGCCCAACTCCAGGAAAAGCTCAGTTCTTTCCACTCCAAAACCCTGTCTCTAACCTCAGGGAATCCCCAGGATGAATTTGAGGTTTCCAGAAAGCAGTAATTTTCTTTTCACTCACTCATTCGCTCATTAAACAGCTAGTGCATACCAGCTACATGCTCAGCCCTGTAAAAGAAACTGGGGACCGGGATAGACAGTCATCCTCTCCAGAAAAGCCCTTCGGTTTGGGAATAGACATGAAAACATAACCACAAGGTAGTGTGAGAAGGCACAGAGCACAGGGTGCAGAGGAGGGACTGCTGTCTTGGGACAGGGCTAGGTGGCTGGGAACAGCTGGGGAATAGTGATGCAGCCGAATTTGAGCCAGCAATGGAAGACTAATAGCAGACTTTTAGTCACGTGTTCCAAAGTGAGAAATGGCCCAAAGCAAAGGATAACAGAGTGAACAGCATGGTGTAGGGTAACAGCGGTGGAAGGTCATGAGGAGAGAGGGAGCCACAGATAGATGGCACCAGATCAGGTGCCCCTGGGATAGCTAATAGTTGGTTCTGTGGCCTTTGATGGAGTTTCAGTAGGGACAGGATGTGATCAGATGTAGGAAAATGCATTATTATTAGTCACTTCCTCTGAATTTTATCCAGGGAACAGTCTGAGTTTAAGTAAAATTCTAACATACTATGTGTGCAGTATTGACACATATATATACTTACCTTTTCTCATACAAGCTGTCTTTCTAGGTCAACTTTCTACAAAAGAGAGCATCCATCCTTCAAGAAGAACTGACCACCTACCAAAGCAGAAGGTATGAGTGGTGAATGAAACACCTTCCAATCAATTTGTACTGTATACCCCTGCCTGGAGTCTTTTAGTTTGACGAGCGAGTTTTCACTGAAATGTCTAGACACAAGATAAGTCTTGAAAGTAAGACATTTTTAATGAACCACTTGTCTTTGAGAAGTCACCCACCTCTTTAATCACAGGGCTCAGATTCATCAGAACAAGATTTGGGAATCTCAGGGTGTGGCAAGTAGGGACCTCACCTGGGCAGTCAGGCAAGGTGTGCTCTTGAAGCCCAGCTGTGGACTGAAGGAGACACCATCTTTCTTTAAGACTGTAGCATGGCGCAATTCTCTGGGATGGCTCACATCTTCAAAGTCCCTATCCCTGGGGGTTTGGCACTGTTCTCCAGACCAGAATAAGTCATGGCTTTGTGATGTTAAACATTCACAGAGATGGAGTGTTCTGGTGTGCAGGACTGTGGGATGGAGGAAATCTTCTTACAGGTTCCTAGTGATATCACCAACCAAGGTGATGTTTACTGATGGTCCAGGTCAGTCAGGCAGCTTTGCTTTCAAGTGCAGTCACAGGCCAGGCTGCTTAGTTGGCATCGGAATAAAAGGAACGAGCTTGTGAATCATTGACTTTTCAAAAGATTCTGTGTGCCTGTTGATGATAACATCAGTTGCTTATAGGCATACGTGATGAAATTTTGATAGCAAATACCCTTTTGAACCTCCAACTCCTTCAGAATTATAACACATTTTACAATTGACAGACCTATTCAGACTAAAACTCTTAACATGGGTTTTTGATTTGCAGGTAACTGCATGGGAGAGCATGACAGGTGAAACTGTCTGGGCTGTTCTGTGGACTTCATCCAGCAGGTTTGAAGATTTGGATAGTGTGAACTGTGAGATCAGTGGCTTTTTTTAATGCTTAAGTGTAATTAAGATCATAAAAAACATGCATCTTCCATACACTGGGTTGGCTTTGTGTCTAAGTTATTTTTGCCATCTTTTTCTTTCTGACCCCATGTTTGTATTAGAGTATGTGCTGAAGACTACTTACATTGGGCAGAGATGTAACTACCTGTGGTGTGCCTTATGCTTTACAAGAGTCTTGAAAGTCACACATGATTAGAATCATGATTGTAGTATCATATCAAAATTCTTAACCAGTTAATGCTCTCTTCATGTTTATGTTCACATATTAAAATGTCATTTTGTACTATTCTGTTTTCTTTCAACATTTTATCACAACTCATTTGCTAAGTATGACATATACATGATATTTCTTTCCCCAACAATACCAACTGCCTCAATTTCTGCTTTGGAGAAAAATACCTTCTATTATGTCAAAGGTCAGTTTATAATTTCAGCATGAAACTACTGTTAAGAGTCAAATCTCTGAGTCATGTTTGTCCTGTGGGTCTCCCCTCTCCCCCCTGAGGCTGCAGGGTTGCAGCACAGGAACACCTCAGGCAGCGCTGGTTTTCCTGTTATTTTCTTGATGTCTCCTTTATGGTTGTTGCTTTGACTGTCATGTCTGTGATCCTTAAGAAAGCCTAACAACATTTGACCGTGTTTTGAGGACACATCCTATTGGCAAGCTATTGCGCCTGTCCAATGGTCTTGTCTGCAATGTGATTGTTCTTATGAATGGTGTTAAAGCCTGGATATTGCTTTTCCCATACCAGTTCTGTGCTGATTGGTCAGCCTGATTTGCCAAAGAAATTGAGTCACAGTTGCAAAGATACTCCAGTTTTGTTTGAGTGACCAAAGGGCTGAGCCTCGCGCGACATTTTATAATGTAGTGGTAGGAGGAGCAGGGAAAGAATTGTCCGCCCTACTGTAAGAGGACAGGAGAAACAGTTTATTTACACTCATTCAGAATGCTTTTCTCTTTCCCACGCCCAAATTTTCCAGTCACTTGCTGTTTAAGGATTAGTTGACCTTTCTTGTGCTTTGTCTGAAACACAGGGAAACCAGGTTTTACAGCCACCTCCAAAGCCAAGGCAGGTCAAGCTGTGTGGCGGCTATCATGTAGGAGGCTGGCATCTTGCACGAGGTCATCTTTGGGGAGCCACCACCATCCTGGTGCCTCTCAAATGTCCTCTTCCTCCCACCCCTCCTCAGGAAGTATGCATTTATGTCTTGTGAATGATCACACAGGCCTCAAGAATATTCACACACACACACACACACACATCATAACAGCTGCTATTAAAGCTACCTAAGCGATGAGGACAGTTGATACTGCGGTGGGGACTTAGCACGAGGAACAAAGAAGGCTGTGTGGTTGATGTTAAGTGCTTATGTGGGGACCATGAGGATTTCAAGGTTATTATCAGCCTGAAATGAAAATATTTACTGGGTTGTTTTGTTTGCTGAAATTGGAACTCCCACTCCGGAGTATTTGTTTTCCATGAGTAAATGTCAGTAGGTGTTTGGAAACTTGCCTGCTGTTCTTTCTTTTCCTTATTTCAGGGGTTATGAAATTACAAACACCGATGAACCTTTGACATTACCCAGATCCCATTTCCCTTCTGCAGTGCCCCAAGCATGTCTGGGGACTAAATTGAGTAAAACTTTTTGGGTCAGTTTGATTGGATGTGATAGGAAGGAGTCGCTGACACTCTTGTTTTTGTGAATGTTCTCTGATAAAGGAAGAGAGAAGAAAATTGCTTTGGGCATGTTTGAAATTCCTCACTGAGCTGAGCCCTGAGTGTAGAGGTGGCTAGTAAAACAAAACTTGACTGCTCAGGAAATAAATTATAAACACTTCATCTCACTATAAAATCATCCAAGATTACATACATCCTTTCTTCTATCTGAGGGAGGATCAATTGTTCATCACAAGTGCCTAATTTAGTTACATCTTCAGGTATTTTTGCTGGCTACCATGCTTGAGCCGCCACCTAGGCCTTTTTAGTTTAAGGTGTCGTCAGCGACAGGGGGAAGCTGATAAGGCATTTGGAATACTGAGAGAAGGAAGCTGTGGCTGGGTGTGAGTCTGGATATCCTGCAGGAGTCAGGGAAGGGGCACCCAAGGGAAGCTGGCAGTTCAGTGCCTGCGTAGATCATAGTTCTCTATCAGCCCATTTCTGCCTCCTTTTGTGAGTCTGATCTCTGATTCTGCAACATCCTCACCCACCAAAGAACTCTGCAGAGGGCAGCCATCAACAGATACAGTGGAGAAGGAGAAAATCTAAGAGGGACCAGAGGACTGTCTTGCTTCCTAGACTGCACAAAAGTATTCGTGCAAGGTGGCTAGAAGCAAATGGCTCCTCTGCTGAGACCATTCTGTAAATGCTGCATGGTAACTGACTCTTCAGGAACGGGTGTGTGCTTATGATGGCGAGCAACCTCATTACAGGAGCCTGTGGAGAAACGTGCAGAAGGAAGGACCTGGGAGTTTGAATTGACAATTAGCAGCATCCTCATTGAAGTGCATCACTAGCCAGGGAAGGCAATGGCTTGTGCCTTCTGTCTAAGGGTGAAAGGAAAGGTAAAGCATCAGAAATAGTGGGGAAAAGTTTCAGAACACAAGGTCATTTGAATTCATAGTTTCCTTAAAAGAGCTCTCTCTTCTGGTCTTTCATATTTTGTTCAGAAAGGTCGCCTCTTTCAAGCCTTGTCATTAAAGACAGTTTGCTCTTTAAAGTGAGTTATCAAAGGGTATAGAAATTGCAAGTTACCGAAACTAAAATGCATGATCAATTTTAAGTGTGCTAACTAAAGCCCGCTTAAATGTGGATGTGCTTTTGTGCGGGCAGCTGCTTTGATAAAACCAGGGGAAGGTACATGGTTGGCCAATTCAAAGTAGGGAAAGGAGATAATTAGATAAAACTTTCTCAACTCTCCGAGTGGGCCTTACCGTTAGAGGCTGATTAGGAAGCTATGGCAGAGGCCCTAAATGGTATTTGAAGAGTGAAGTGGAATGTTCCAGGCTCTGACACGGTGAACATTAACCTTCTTCACTTTATTGTTTTAAAAAACAGACCAAACTTTAGCTCATATTGTTTGCCTCATACAGAGGAAGAGAATTGAAATTGGTGTCAGGAGACCAAAGAATTATTAAAACTGGTTTCCTTCCCAGTATCAAGGACAGGGGAACCCTCTTCCCCCAGACATCCCAGCTCTAAGTTTCCATTAAACAAACATTTTGACACTGGAGACCTAAATGCTGCTGTGGGTGTTGCCATCTAGAGAAGGATGCCCAGTCCAGACATGAGGCTGACCAATTGTCTGATATCCTCTTGGGGAGTCTACCACCTAAAGTGAGGTCTGGAGGAGTATGGCGGGGTGTGCTCAAAGACCTCATCATAGAACAGAGCAGGACTAGCCCCCGAGAAGCTGACATCATCTGATTAGCTGAAATGGAGTTACATGAATAAAGCCACTTTGCCAACCCTATCCCTTTAGCTAGGAAATGAATTTAGCAGAGAGATGGCATCTGCTGTTTCTATTTCCTTGGTGATTCTCTTTGCCCACTTGGGCCTCCCTTCTCTTGTCTATCACACAAACCATTCTGTTTGACAATTACCAGAGCTGTTACATCAGTCCTTTAACTTAGTGTTTCTCAAACCAGCAGAGCATGATAACACACTTTAGTCTCAGCATGTGGGAGGCAGAGGCAGGTGGGTCTCTGTGAGATCTAGGTGAGCCTCATCTATAGAGTGAGTTCCAGGACAGCCAGAACTACATAGTGAGAGTCTGTCTCAAATAAAAACAGAAACAAGAAGAACACAAAACAACAAAGTGTTGTTCAAGTCAGTGCCCAGCAAGGTCTGGTTGGTGTGACTTATCTCAAAATGCCCTGTCCCATTTTGACAATTGTAACACATTCTGTTGTTCAACTGAAGATTCACACACATTACTTGATCCCTTTATTCATTCATTGATTACTGGTTATCAGCCGTGTTCAAGCCAACAGAGTAACCCCAAGCCTACTGGTGTTAACTCTAACACACTAGTGTGTGATCTGTCGTGAGAGGACTATTGACTGGTACACTCAGGTGGCTCCCAGGGGTGCCATCAGATGGGGCTTGGAGGTCACAGGAAACATGGATGTGAGCCCGCAGTGCTTCCTCATATTCAGGAGGCTCATACTAGGTGAGCTAGGTGAGGCAGCTGGATAGAGCCCTTCTAGTCCAGCACAGGGGAGAGCAGACATATACAGCAGAAGCCATAGAAGTACTGGGCCTCAACACAAGCAGCGTTTGCACTGTGTCCATTAGTGATAGACTGTCTAGAGTCCAATGTAAAGGACAGAACTCGAGCAAAGTCAGAGCCCCTGTGCCACCTTGGCTCTGCCATAGCTTTCATAAAAAAAGAAGAAACTGTGTAACTCTCTTTAACCTGGTCTTAATTAGGGTTTCTATTGCTCTGAGAAGACACCATGGCCATAGCAACTCTTATAAAAGAAAAACATTTAACTGGGGTGACTCACATTTTCAGAGGTTCAGTCCAGTATCATCAGGGAGATGAGGTGCTAGAAAAGTAGCTGATAATCCTACATCCTGACAACAAGAAGTGCTCTGAGATACTGGGCATGGCTTGAGCATCTTCAGACCTCAAGGCCCACCTCCACAGTGAGACACTTCCTCCAAAAAGGCCATACCTACTCCAACAAAGCCATGCCTTCTAGCAGTACTGCTCCTTTTCAGGGCCATTTTTTTTTTTTTTCAAACCACCACAACCTAGAATTCACTAAAATTACTTGACCTATGCAATTATTTCTTTTTGTTTTGATTTTTGTTTAAGCTTCTTCTGGGGCTTTGTATTTTATTGTAGAATTCTATGAGATGGGGCTGGAGAGATGGCTCAGCGGTTAAGAGCACTGTCTGCTCTTCCAGAGGACCCGGGTTCAATTCCCAGCACCCACATGGCAGCTCACAACTGTCTGTAGTTCCAGTTCCAGGCAAACACCAAGGCAAATAAATAAATAAATAATGAATAAATAAAGTTTAAAAAAAAAAAAAAAAGAATTCTATGAGATATTAATGAGAGAAATCTCAACAAAATTGATTAATTTTAAAAAAGTCTTTCTTGTTTGAAAACCCAGTTCTGCATTATACTTTACAGTCACTGGTTAAATTGAGTAATTAGAAATGAATTCTGGGAAGCCCTGAGTTAGGAATGCTCAGTGAAGGCCTGTCTTCTGTGAGTCTTTTCCAAGATGGAAGTAAACATAAGTTCCATTTTTTTTCAGCTCTTCTCTGTTTGGGACTTGGTATGTTCTGTTTATTGTAATTATCTTAGGGAGTGTATTATTTTAAGGATCTGCCAGAACCCTACCTACTCCCTGTGCTTGGGAGGTGTTCCCTTCTTCCGGGGAATTCTCAGGAACATGGAAGGATGTGGATTTAATGAAACTGAGTGGGAAATTTCCGGAACCACAGACCTTAAAAACTATCCAGCTAAGTTGAGCATAATCCTCTAGATAAACAAATGAATCAGCCTTCTAATGGCCCAGTTAGCTTTCTCCCCACTGCCTTGGAGTTTTCTCTGCTTGTACTTCTAAGCCTATCTCTTGTATCCCATGTCTCAGCTGAGCCTGGGTGGGGAGTGTGAATATATAAACAGAGCCAAGTACAAGGAGCTAGGCTGCCTCCGCTGTTCTGCCCCCATGTTGCAGACCATTAGATGCTTCCTGGTTGAAAAGCCAACCTAGTGTAGTTCTGAGAACATCAAAGTGTTGGTTTGACATGGTCACATCAGCTTGACCAGCCAGGCTAGAGAGTTTGGAGGTAAAAGAAAAATAGAGGAGAAATCACCATTTCCTTTGGCAGAGGGAATGTTTTCCTGGCAGGACAGTGAAGAGTCCTGGAATTGTTTGCACTGAGGTCCCCCATGATTCCTCTGGGTTTTGCATCTCCCAATTTTGCCTCATGCCAGGTGACAGAGGCTGCCAAATGATTGCCTGCCGCAGCCCTGATGTTACTTCTCAAGTTGCATGTAAACGGGTCCTACCCCGGTCTCCCCAGAACACTTCGGTGTTTCCCAGGCAATGCAGTGCCACAGCTGTGTGGGAAACCCTCTCCAGAGCTGGTCCTTTGGCCCATCAGTTACCATTGTGTCTATAAGGAAAATATTTATCCAAGCCGGCCACCGTGCTGACTGTGTGAAGCCTGGCAATGGTGCCTTGTCGTGTCTCCACCTGCCCCTTCTGAGTTAAGGATCTGGTAGCAGTTGGCTGCCTAGAGTGACATTTCCTGCAGTGTCAGGGAACCTTTCTCTGACAGAGTTCCCACTTGCATTATCTTACTGTCTTCAGCATTTTTGTTTATGCATTTGAGTATGTGAATTGGGAGCTGCTAGAATGTACATTGGATCGGGGTTTTCATTTCAAATGCTGAGATCTCATTTGGACTCTCTCCCTCTGTTGCTCACTCACTCTGTGTGTGTGTGTGTGTGTGTGTGTGTGTGTGTGTGTGTGTGTGTGTGTGTGCTCGTGTGCGTGCTGTGCATGTATACACAAAAATTTTCAATCTGTACACCTTCAAAGGCAAATGCTCTATATAATGCCCCAAATCTTTTTTAAATAGGCCAATTAAGATAACAAACTTAAGTGCCCTCCCTGCTGTTAGGTACTTTGCCTAAAACCATATCATATTCACTCTCTGCCTTTTTATTGATAGAAGAAAAAGATTCCTTGGCCTTATCTCCCTCCATAGCTTGGCCTGTGATAACACCTCTAACTGCAGGTTGGGTTCAACTCTTCAAAACTTGAGTAATTTGCTCAAATGTTTACTCTGTAGATTTTTGCTCAAAGCCTCATCTGCTCAGAGACTGAGCCTAGGTATAAGAGTCATGTAAGGATGAATGCCACCTTGCCAACCAGCTCCTTGCACATAAGGAATTTTATGGTCCACTGGGAAGATAAAGTATATGACCCACAAGGAAGAAAGCCCATCACACAGAGTGGACATGGTCTGATAGCCTGGGAATCTCAAAGAGCACATCTGAAGCCAGTGCTGAGGAGGTGACACCTAGGCTGGAGTTGGTTTCAGAAGTTTCTGTGTGTAGAGTGTCATTCCAGGTGCAGCCAGAGCCAGGGCAGGTTCATGGCTACATGCCCAAATGATCTGAATTACAGTCGCTGGGAGGGGGGAAGCACTTTAAAAGTTCTCTTAGAGTCACATGACAGAAGACAAAGAGAATGGATTAACAGACAGCTCTCTGTATAAGTCAAGGCTATCACATGGGTCCTTTAAGGACCCAGAACTAGGTAGCTTTCTTAGCTTCTCTTGATAGGTTCCCTCATATTAAAACTGGAGGAGGGTCTGGTGAGAGAACTCAGTGGACAGAGTGCATGCCACCAAGCCTGACTCCAAATTCAATTCCTTGAGCTCATATGATAGGAGAGAATCCATCTCTACAGCTTGTCTTGATCTCTACACAAACACTGTGGCAGAGCTCAACAGTGTACATACACACACACTAAATAATAAACAAGTGTAAAATAATGTAATGGAGGAATTATTAGAGCATGAAGATGAAATGAGCTAGGCAAGAGGACTAAAAGTCAAGGTCAAATTAGACTTCATGGTAAGACCCTGTCTTTAAAAAGAGGGCAGAGGAGGGCTTGAGAGTTATCATAGTTGGTAGGGCACTTAGAGTTCAACCCACAGGACTCATGCAGGAAATCCAGATGTGGCAGCATGTACTTCTAATTTCAGTGCTAGCGAGACAGAAACGGACAGATCCTGGGGAATCTCAGTCTAGCTCCACCATGAGTTCCCAGCCAGCCAGAGACCCTGCCTCAAAACAAACAAACAAAATCCAAGTGCAATGACACTCAAAGCTGTCCTCTGGCCTCTACATGCATCCCCACGTGCACCCACACACATATTCACCTGCACACACACACACATACCCCCACACATCCCCACGTGCACCCACACACATATTCACCTGCACACACACACACA